>CM036940.2:8354119-8560910 GCA_020352615.2 Yoshiicerus persimilis | reverse complement strand
TCAAAATACCACAGTAGGCGAGTACATCCCTGTGGCTGGACTTCCGCACCCCATCCTCCCACTTTTTCATATAAAATTTTTTGGAGGGGCCGACTCAGCCGACCCCTCAAGCAAAGCATAAGCAAAAGCCATCAGTTAAGCCATTCTATATAGCAAGCATAGTCCCTTTCTATATTATATATAATAGTATATATATCTGCATGTCATAAGTATACTCCAGCCGCCCAGCCGATCCCCGAGGGACGCAGTGCAGTATGGTTAGTACTGCAGAGCCGACCCCCGAAGAGACGGAGAGCAGCGTGGAGATGTTGTCCCTTCGAGCTCCAGCAGACGACTGAGCTGAATGGTTCTCGGTACTAAGCTATCAACCCAATCCTGCGTCTCTCCCCTCGCTCATTGGCTGTTCGCTCCGCCCTGTCTTCTACCATTCGCTCCCTCGCCGCTCTGCTTGTCTTCCACACTAGGCACAGCTTGCTACTCCACACTGTGTAGAGTTCACCTCCCAAGCCTCTCACAACCCACCACACACTTTACCATTGCTCAATGCTATTTTCCTATTCAACTCAGCAACCCCTGCACTTTTTCTACATGCTATGCTGTGTAGAGTTCTTGCTCTACTCTTTTACTAGTGTAGGCCTTAGCCAAGCATTTCCCTCACTCCCTTCTCTGTGCACTGCTGCTTTACGTGAGGGGACTCCCCTGCAGAGATTCACGCTATGCTATGCTTTAAGATGCACAGCCAAGGTCTGCTCTGTTCCTTAAGCAAGGCGTCCCTTCGGCCGCTGTTTCCAGGGACTGTATGCTATATGCATAACACTGGCTGCTGCACTCCTATACTATGCCTTCCCTCCAACTGCATTTCCCTTCTGATATTTTTTATGCCAGGCGTCCCTTTTACCTCCCGTAAAGCTTCTATTCCCACGCCCAACATTGTGAACGAGTCTGCTAGTAAACTCAGTATGTACATATGTAAGTCCTCACTCAACACTTGCTATGCTTTTCCCCTACTCCACTCCCTATCTACAAGCTTGTTTGCCGAGATGCATGCTATGCAAACGTTTTGAATTAAAAGATGATGCAATAATTTCGTTTTACTCCAAGTTTATTTATAACACACACATTTTACTAATACAAAAGGCATTATATATAGAGAATACTTATAACTATATTGATACTCCAGCAAAGTTGTATAAAACATAGTAATCTAGTTATATTATCTTAGTTATATAGTAAATATAAGTAAATGATTGATAAAAATGATATTTACAGCAACTAAATTGATATCAAATGATAAGACAGGTGAGAATTTATATACATGTAATGAATGAATTATTGTGTGTACCTATAAAGTATACGGCACTGAGGATGAAAGTCGGCTGCATATTTCTATACGTATACAGCATGCCAGTCAGCCCGGCAGTCGGCAAGGCAGCATGGCAGTCAGTCCGGCAGTCGGCAGTGCAGCATGGCAGTCAGTCCGGCAGTCGGCAATGCAGCATGGCAGTCATTCCGGCAGTCGGCACGGCGATGCCGTGCCTTGCATTATACATTGGATGCATGCATATTTCTGAGTATACTACGTATAAATATAACTTAAATTCATAAGAAGCCACAAAACCTTTAGTATAACAAGAAATTATAAAACTATAAAACGTTTAAGAGAATTCACAAAAATCTTATGAAACTAAGACAAAAACTCAAACAAAACAAGAAAACTCCTATAAAACTTTTAAGAGAATTCACAAAAATCTTATGAAACTAAGGCAAAAACTCAAACAAAACATGAAAAATCTTATCTAAACTTCGCTGAAATCGACCAAAAACACCGATGATTTGGCTCAAACACCGATATGCTCGATATGCAAGCATGTGTGAAAAATTTTGAGGCTGTCAACTTTGATGTCTACAAGTCTGAGAAGTCTAAACGCTTTTTGGCCTTTACAACCCTTCGGACTTTGTTGGATGGCCCTGCAAGAGGAGTTGTCGGGGACTCTGGTCGTGGTGATTTTGCCTATAAAGAAGTTATGCATTAGTTATACGATGGATTAGGAATTGATAATTAATTGAGAGTTTAATTGCAAGTACCTGGAATTTGGAAGCGTATTTCATGAAGTTTCTCCAGGCAAGTTCTTCGCGGTGCTGCCTTGTGCATACAGCAGGACCTACACTGCAGTTCACAACGTCCTCCTCTTCTTCTTCTTGCACGTGCCGACGAGACGGACCGGCCACTGGTGTTTGTAGTATGCTTGGAGATAGAAGTGGCGGGGTCTGCAATAGCAATATGAAAATATATTACTTATATTATCTATACTATATGTGTAGATTCAGATTACTTTGGAACTTTTCCGCGAGAAGCTTAAGAATTATGGCGGTAAGTTTGTCGGCAAGAACACCCGAACGGAAGCATGCAACACAACCGACAATTTAGCCAACAGCCACTCATGCACAACCGACAACCCTAATGACAACCTATAAAAATTATTCCTTTTTGTTTTTACTACCTTATATTATAAGGACGAGTACTTTAAGATGGAGTAGAGTACATTAGAATAAAATAAAGTACGTTAGTATAAAATTGAGTGTTATGTATAAAATAAAGTAATTTACAATTGAAAGACTATTTCAAAAATAATTAGAAATAAAAAAAGAAGTTTAGTAATAAAAAGCTCTTTAGTGATTAAATAGAATATTTTAAAATTCCATAGAGCATCTTTTAAGTAAATAAAATATTTTATATATAAATATTGTTTTGCTATAAATTTTGAAGTAGTCTTTCAATTGTAAATTACTTTATTTTATACATAACACTCAATTTTATACTAACGTATTTTATTTTATTCTAATGTACTCTACTCCATCTTAAAGTACTCGTCCTTATATTATAAGGTAGTAAAAACAAAAAGGAATAATTTTTATAGGTTGTCATTAGGGCTGTCGGTTGTGCATGAGTGGCTGTTGGCTAAATTGTCGGTTGTGTTGCATGCTTCCGTTCGGGTGTTCTTGCCGACAAACTTACCGCCATAATTCTTAAGCTTCTCGCGGAAAAGTTCCAAAGTAATCTGAATCTACACATATATTATTTTATCACACGTTTGTAGATAAAATACTCACCTGAGACCTCTCACCGTCTTCGTAAACAGAAAATGGGCTGCAGGTTAGCTCAGGATCGTATACGCCATCTGCCATTCTGTAAATTATAATAGTTTGCTTAAACTGCAGGTGCAGGGGAAAATGTTTACTAGATTTACTTACAGCTGGTGGTGGAAGCTCAACGCTTCCCATCCCTCCATCCCAGCAGGCTGTGTGTTTGGATAGAGCTGACTTCCCAAATATGCGTACCTGTCCGATGCTGGGGGGCTCCAATTATCTCTAGCACGCGTCAGTGCAGGAGATGGCGATCTTGGATCTGCCAATTCAGTGACACATTCACCACGCTCTTCTCTTGCACCTAGGCAGCTTTCACAAAGGTAATTGCTGTGCCTTAATTGACACAGCACAGCTCCACGTGCGCCAACACTTAGCCATTGGAAGTTACAGTCCTCGCACTTTAAATGGAGAGGATTGATAAAAATTCTCTTTTCAATGTAAACTGTAGACATTTTGTAATGTTGAGATGGTCTAGTCGGGAGGGGTGCTGAAAGTTGACTCAGCTTCCAGATGGGATTCTCTGGAACTTTACAACGAAGGGTTGCTGTGAGTTACAAGTTCAAGTAGTTTGTATTTGACTACGAACGAGGGTGCAATGGTAATCCTAACTGAAATACAGTTTTCAAAGAACCATGTATATAAAATAACATTCTATAGGGATTCCTCAGTAGACAGTGTTATTAGCGATAAGTGCAGGTGTTATTTAAGCGAAAGAACGTACAATGACCCTAAACCAGATGCGCCACTAATCAATTGTATCAATAAAATACGACTACAGTGGAATTCCTTTCTGGAAAAAGATCCTGTCGTGTTATGCTACTATCAATACACCAAGTCTTTACTAGAAATAGCATTGCCGCGTCATGAAGTGGGCTGCATTCAACAGGATTTTGATGACTTTACTATTGATGGTTATGACCCTTTTGACGTTGACCTAAGAGAAGTACCTCATCCATGTCTTGATGCTTACTGGGATGACATTCCTCTTAGAAAGATTGGTGATTATGCCTATAATCTCCACTACTCAATAAAGAAACCAGAGGAGGCTGAAGAGGATCTGAAGCGATGCCAAGAACAACATGCTTTGTTCTGTAGGTACTTCTACGGAACTCAGTAAGTACACTTAAGCTCACTGTTCTCATTAATTGCGTAATATGCATAATTCTATGTATTCAATTAATTGCAGGAAATCCATAGACTTCATCAAAGCTTTGCAAGGTTTCAAGGGAAAGGAGGGGGAAGAGAAATGCGATGAGACGAATGAAAATGGATTAGAAATTGCTAAGCTGAAGTGGAATTGGTCACCTCCTATTCATGTGAAAAAGATACCGAAATATCCACCTCGTACATTCTTTCCGTGGCGAAAAAAGTATTAATACCTTTAAATGAAGACGTGACGAACAGTTTTGACAATCCGTCTGCAGGTCGGGCAAGTATGAAACTTATAAATGCATTGTTCGCATGATAACATGTGATTGCACGGTATTAAAACAAAGTTTACATTTCTCACATGACAGATGATACACGGATTCACTGGTTCGTCAAACTCTTTAGTGTCTATTAGGTAGCACTTTGCAAATATGCACAATTTGTGGTGTTGATCATAACGTTTGTCAATGTCTGTAAGTTTGAAAAAGGTTAAGTTGCAATAAAAGCATGACATAAATCCTTCTTCAGTAATAAAAAATCCTTCTTTCGCATATTCCTCATAATTGTCAATAATATTTTCTAAAACGGCAAACGAGTCTGTTCTAGTGTTCTCGTTGACGTAAGCTGGATGTTTCATACCGCCCTTAGGGACGGCAAAGTCTTTCACATTCATGATTATGTATATATTTTAAGTATAGATGAGATTGACATCCTGCAACACGGGCAAGATGATTGGGTTGTCACACAAATAGGGCAAAATCCAAAATGAGCACACGGTAGCAAAACATACCTTGCCTCGAACAATTTGCACACTTTACACACTTTCTTATCGCTCTCTACTATTGGGAGAGGCTTTCGGTCTTTAATCTTATGTTTGTTTACTGTTAGATACGCACATGCATCATAATCAGAGTGTAGGGCGTGTTCAAGGAAAGGGCAGTCGTCTACCTCCCACTGCTCGAGCGGCATTCCACAGTAGAAACATTGAACGCGGTCTTTAGGGCCGCAGTAGTAAAATCCAGCTTCAGCTAAATCTACTGTCTTTACAAAGCTAAGGGGCCAAGTTTTAAAACTATCTAGTCTGCTCTTTAGGGTTACGTAGTTCTTGACTACAGGTCCATTGCAGGGTATTAGTTTATTCATTATATATGTAGTTTATCAAAGTCCATAAGCTCTAATTCCCTCTCAACCCAACTGTTTAGCTCTCTCCGTTTTGCCACCGCATCTTCTCTCAAGATCTGCTTTAAACAGGTTCCTATTACTGCTATACTATATTCATTATTATGTATATGATTCTGTAAAAGTATATCAAATCTCTTTGCCAGTGTATCTGTTGCTTGGAAATGTAATCTCCAAATAGGGTAGTCGCTAATGTAAGCAAACAGTTTCCTTTCTGCTGATATTGCTTTATAGTTATATGTTCTTAGGAGTGCAGCACTTGACTCGTATAGTGTAACGTATAATGTAGAAGAAAGATGATTTGAGCATATGATATTTTGTATGCAGGCAAGTCTAGTCGCTTGTGAGCAGCAGCACTTAAATTCTCTTTTAAGTAAAGGATGAGTCACATCTGCATACCATAAACTTATGACATGTTTTTGTATATTCTGAGAAAAATCAATTAATCCAACCATTCTATTTAACAAAACCCAAGTAGCATTTACGAATGCAGAACACAGTGTTCAAAGTACTGTGATGACTGCCGGGCTGACTGCCAGGCAAGGTACTGCAGAGCCGTGCCGACTGCCGGGCAGACTGCCGAGCTGACTGTTGGGCTGAAATTAAAGTTCTGTATGTAGTAATTCTTAGCAGCAATCGTTGCAAGTTAGCCACATCCCGTATTCAATTCCATTACAAAATCTTTCGTGGCATGTGTCACATTCATAACATCCAGGGCAGTTGCTGTCTTGTACAGGATCCAAGCAGTATAAGAATAAGTAAGAGTTGGATTCAGGATAGGATTCCATTGTGGGAGTAAAACATTTGTAGTGTATATCGGTCGGCGCTCAGTCGAAGACTGTGGCAGTTGTCATTCGTTGCTCGAGAATGGCAGTTAACATTAAGCGTCAGTACTTCAACCCTCTATTCGCTGGCTCTTTTTCAGGGGCGGCTTCATTCATAAGGAACAGAAACCTTAAAGACAAGAAGCTTGTTATAAAAGAGCTACACAAACTAAAGCCTTACGTGCTGCACAAGCCTGCTAACAAAAGGTTTCCTAGACGAAAGTTTATGGTTCCTTTCCGTCATGAGCAAGTACAGATTGATCTGATAGATTTGAAGAAGTATGCAAAGGAGAATAAGGGTTTTAAGTATTTGCTTACTGCTATTGATGTTTTTAGTAAGAAAGCTTACATAGTTCCACTTAAAACTAAAACAATGACTGATGCTGCGAGTGCAATGAAAAAAGTCATTAAAGCTCTTGGAAAGCCGAGAACTGTACTAAGTGATCGTGGTAATGAATTCGTTGGGAAAAGAACGAAAAAGTATTTGGAGAGTATTGGAGTTAAATTAATTCATGTTTACTCAGAGCTGAAGGCAAGCGTAATCGAGCGCTTCCACCGTACGATCCTCGCCCGTTTATCTCGATATTGGACTCATAAAGGCAATAGGGAATATATAAAAGTATTGCCACTTCTGGTAAATAGTTATAACAGCTCAAAGCATCGTACAACAAAGTTTGCTCCTAATGACGTGAACGATGACAATGAACATCTGGTATGGCGCAACACATTTGAACATCTGGTACGGCAGCCTAAGATTCTCCCTAAGTATAAAGTAGGGGATATTGTTCTTATATCTCGCTGGAAGGATCTATTCACAAAAGGCTATGAATATAATTTTATAGATACTCCTTATATTATAAGTAAAGTACGAGATACGCAGCCTCCGACTTATGAATTGAAAGAAACTGTTCATAGGTTTAGTGAGGCAAGAGTGACTAAGAGTGGTAAAAGGATACCTAGAAAGAAGTTGCCTTTGGAAACATTGGAGGGAGGCTTCTACGAGCCAGAGCTTACTCACTTTACTCCTCCTTAATACTTCGTTATGGCCACAACTGAAACCGTAGTTCTCAGTAATGATTGTAAAGTTTTAATTACAAATGCGTTGACTGAAACTGAAAAAGTTTTCATTCACAACAGTAGCGGCACGGTATCATTTAAAGTTGACGACATTAAAGATATCAAGAAAGCATTAAGCCTAATCAAGAAGAAACGTAAGATTTCTAATATAGAGCGACGTTGCACCTTAAAAGAAGTAAGCTGGGTTTCTTTTCGGAAAGATAAACTGTATGGTAAGGAAGATTCAGTTTATCGACTCTACAATTCCCCTGATGGTTATATGTTGATGGACAAATTTGGTCGTTTTCTACCTGGACGTTATTTTGACTGTGACATTTATCCTGTTCCCTAATGCCACGGTTTTATAGTTTAAAGTGTGGCTATAAGATATGGTCGAGTGAAACTCATATTCATATTCGAGAGCCTGATGGAACTATAATTGGGAGAGGAGCAACTATTCCTCTCACTGAACTTAATGAACTTATAAAACGATTACAACTAGTAAGCAATGGAAAGCATAACACTTCATCTCGACAGCCGAAGGTGCAAAAGAGTCTTTTTGGGCAATAGAGGAGGGTACTTTACAAATGAATTATACAAAAGTATAAAGTTACCTCATGAACATTATGAATGTGGACTAGTTCGTGCATCGTTTACTCCTACGCGTAGGAAAATATTTGGTAGATATCCAGAGGACAATGAGATTGAAGTTATAATTGGAACGAGTTCAACTATTACGCATCATATACCTCAAAGTCAGCATTTATCAATCAATAATTTGATTGTTTCCTTGGAAACTTTGCTTAAAAAGGTTGGCGTAAATGTTAAAACATCAGAAATTGGAGGTGAGAGTGGAGTAAAGACTAAATTAGTTAACTTGGACGACGCTAACCTTGTAATTGATCAGCTATTGGCTAAAGCTCTTGGATTTACGAAAAAATACATATTCAGTAAAGGAGAGCATCTCAGTGAAGGATACATTGACAATGCAAAGTATGTCTCCATATCTCCTACTCATGTCTTTAAATTTCAACAAGTATTTCCTCCTCCTAAGCGAACAGTTAAAGTTGAGGAGCCCAGTGAGTTTGACTTAATGTCCCTCATATCGAACATGAATCGCGCTTTGGAGACTATAAAAGCCTTTGCTGATGTTGCGTTTCTTTTGGGTGAAAATACTGTTGACATTGACGCAGACAAGGATAATGTGACTGTTTATATTCATTCTCCTAATATTGCTATACTCCTTGGCAGTGGTGTCTTCTTCTTGGGGCTAAGAGAGACGTTAAGGAAATTAATCTAGATCTGACGTATGAAATTGAGAATAAGGCTCAGTTCACAATCAATAGTGTTGACTGGAGTTACTTTGGCCCAAGGCGTGCATTCATTCTTTCAGATATAACAAAGAATACTTTCTACGGTTCACGCTATATGCCTATACTTGGAGTTATTGATACTGTGCCCAGTGACGGAAAACATGTTAGTATAGATTTCCCCACTATACAGTATATTCCTCTCGATGCAAACGAGTTCAATAAGATCAACATACAAATACTCAGTGATGACTTATTCGAGCTACCAGTAGCGCACCAACCTTCATTCGTAACGCTTCACATTCGCCCGAAAAAGTTTTAAGGATGGATGTACAAGTAGGAGGAGGTCTTGGTTTGAAGCCAGAGTCTTATACTATTCCTTTCATTGGCAAAACTGTTATACAAAAGAAAAAGAAAAAGACCAATCGTGTCATTAGGCAAGTTGGAGGGGCGAAGAAGAGAACTCAAAGCTCCTCCTCTTCTCGAGTTCCTGTAAAAAAGAGTAAGCCAGCCAAGAAGAAAAAGAAACAAACACTTACCCTAAATCAATTTGGCTTTGGGAAAAAGAAGCAAGCTAAAACAAAGTCGAGCGGAGGGAAGAAGAAGAAAAACGCGTCAAGATGAGTGTAGAGATTTCAGAGGGGAGCTCTATGTCCATTCGTAGTGAATTGGATGTATTCTCCCGAGCAGCAACAGATGTTGGTGTAACATATTCAACTACTCAAGAAGTATATCCTCAGAATAGTACTAAGGAACGCTTCGCCTCCTTGCAATACTACATAGAGGGGAATTCTTCCTTTATCGACTTGGAAAATAGTTTGCTACGTGTACTGGTTCAAGTGACTAAACATGATGATGCTGCATTACCAAAAACTGCAGATGTATCTACTGTAAATAACTTTATGCATTCGCTGTTTCAGTCAGCCGATCTCCAATTGAATGACTATCCAGTAACTACACTCTCTAACAATTATGCTCTCAAGGCATATATAAATTCTACACTTGGCAATGGGGCTCCGTATAAGGGAACTGCTGCACAGGCGGTAATGTATTATCAAGATACAAAAGGAGATGACTTTACTGCTACTAATACCGGTATGGTGGCGAGAAGATCTGCTATTGCCGGAAGTCAAGTTGTGGAAATGATTGGCCCGTTGTTTCTGGATTTGGCTCAGCAAAAAAGATATATTATAAATAATGTTGATGTTAGAATTAAGTTGACTCGTAATTCTGACGACTTTGTACTTTGGAGTGCTGAAGAAAGAGCAGCAGGCTCCAATGTCTGTCCTTTTACTGTAAAAATTCTTTCAGCTAACTATTATGTACGTAGGCATACCCTGTCTCTTAGTTTGTTTAATCGTATTCAAATGGAGCTGAATAAGAAAGCAGCTAGATATACCTATGACAGATGTGAAATCAAAACCTTCAACGTCATCAGCGGTCTTACTAGTGGAACATCTGACAATCTTTTTATGGGGCAGCTGCCTCAGCTCATCGTCATTGGGATGGTTAAGAGCGATGCTATATCTGGAAAGCTGTCTCTCAACCCATTCAACTTTCAACACTTTAATGTGAAGAAGATTGCCTTGACGGTAGATAATGAGATTGCCTTATACCGTTCACTAGAGTTCAATATAGCAGACAAGAAATATCTAAATGGTTACATGAGTCTGTTCACCGCGGCTAGTAATCGAGACTTGGGGAATAATCTTACTATGAAGGATTATCTCAATGGGTATTTCTTCAACGTATTTGAACTTGTGTCGGCTAGTACTGGAGACGACCTCTTACCAGAAAGACGTGGGCGGTTAAAGATCGACTTGGATTTTGAAAAAGCTCTGACGGAGGCAATTACAGTTGTTGTTTTTGCTCAATACCAGGCCTACATTGACATTGATGTAAATAGAGTTGTAAAGTCGAGCTTATGAATACTTTAGAGTTAAAAGATAAGTTAAGTATAATACATAAGAAATGGATGTTGAAATACAGCGATGTTATCCCTAGAGATATGCTTGATATATATGTATACCCAAGCTGCTATATCATCAACTCACAGGACTCTGGGAATCCGGGCAAGCATTGGCTTGCAGTGGCGGCCTATTCCCCTAGGCGCCTTTTCTGTTTTGATTCACTTGGAAAAAGTTCTGAGTACTACGGTGTTGTCCTTCCTTATTGTATTAATGTTAATGACAGGCAACTTCAAAGTAACTCTGCGAATACTGATGGAGAATTTTGTTTATACTTTCTTTACCATACGTTTAAAGGTATGTCTAGCTATGATATCCTTAAAGTATTTACATCTAATACTAAAAGAAATGATGCAATTGTAAAAAGGTTTGTGTTGAGATTGAAATAAATAACATAAAACAAATTGGTTGCATGTGAATATTTTATTTATTATATGATTTGAATTTGTAAAAGACTTTGTGGATTCTATAATTATTGAAGCACTCTACTGAATAAAAGCATATCATCTAGAAATACGTTCATACTATGCACGCATACATAAGGCACGGCGCACCGTGTCGACTGCCATACAGGCACGGCAGAGCCGTGCCGACTGCCATGCTACCTACATACAAGGCACGGCAGTCCTATCCCGACTGCCGGATTGACTGTCAGCCTGTATACACACAAGGCACGGCAGAGCCGTGCCGACTGCCGGACTGACTGTCAGGCTGCATACATACAAGGCAAGGCAGGGTATAACTATAAGAGTGCTACTATGAAAGATATGGTTTGGCTGTTGTATTAATGCATATCATTAGATTCCCGCGGTTTTCATATTCCAGATGTGAGTGTAGGGGAGCAGTCTGTATTTATTATGCTTCTTGGTAGTTTGTTGTCTGCATTCAACCCTTCCACATCTTTGAAGATGCCACGACGGAAGCCAAGGTTTAACCCTGATTACTATCATGTAAGTCTTCTTGTTGGATTGATAAATCAAATAGAAATGCATGTTGCATGTTTTCTGATAATTTGATTTACATGAATATTTGATTACTAGGTTATTTGTCCTGTACAAGGATGCGATTACCGCTGTGTACGTCGAAGTCAACTCAGGGCTCATACTTTTCGATTTCATGAATGTCCACACTGCGATGAAATATTTCTGAATAGATATGCACATCACCCCTGCAATCGACTACCTAGAATTCAGATTGGCGGTGCGTTTGAAGGAGGACCATTTGTATTACGTGCTGTCTCTCATCATAATCGACTTTCTATTTACAGAACCGAAGGAGATTTAGGTACGGTAGAATTAAGTATACTTTTTGAAAACCTACGAGCCCCAGTTGCAACTTAGTATTACATACTTTACAAGAAACAGGGGATTGTATGTGGAATTTATAACAGCGGTGAGATTAGAGAGAGATGGAATCACTAATGTAGCCTACTTTAGATCCTATAGCATGGTACTAATACATGCTAACTTCATTCCCAATATCTATTACGCTGCATTATTGCAGCAGGAGGCTTGTTTGGAATCTTTTACTCAGAATGGCAGTGGTTGGAGGATAGAAAAGATTTTAATTTTGAAATATCTTTTGCTAAATACAAACCGTTGAGAGGTGCAAGTTATATTCCTACACCTAAAGAGTTGATGAACAAACGAGCATTGCTTAATATAAAAAACGAAAACGATTTCTGCTTTATGTACTGTGTATTTGCACATTTATATCCTGCCGGTGGTGACAGTACAAGGAAAAGCAATCCTAATACCTATCACAAACCTATGAAGGATCTAAGAAAACCTTTGGACATAACAATGCTGTCATTTCCTGTCGCAATTCAGGATTTTGCACACTTTGAACGTGCGACAGTAATCAGTATGATTTATGTAGATTTTGTCTAAACAAATCTTTTATCAGCGTCGGCATTCAACGGCCTGGTGGTCAGATTAGTTATAAGGCTCTCGATGAGCATGAAGCTGTATGCAGATTGGTGAATAAGCCTAGAATCATTTTTCCTGAGGAAGGTTGTATTAAGTTTCACGATTTGAAACAAACATTGGCGGTTCCCTACATTTGTCTAGCCGATTTAGAAGCGTTCATGACTAGGATTAATGAACAAGAAACTGATTTACATGATCCTTCGTCATATGCCTATATTATATGTTCCGATGAAAGAGTGGAAGTTCTTAAGCTGTATGATGGAGAGAATCCCATTAAGGATTTGATTGAGAATTTGCTTTTCGAGGCAGATCAGTACTTGGAAAGGATTAAGAAAAATACGCCTATGAATGAATTGACTGAAGAAGAAGCTCAAGATCATGCCAGGTCGATTGTTTGTCAGTTTTGTGAGCAGCATTATGAGGAAAACAATAGAAAAGTTAAACATCATTCGCATATAGATTGCCTATATCTTGGCCGCCCCTACAAGGCTGGCCAATATATTTGCACGTTGTGTAATAACTGTAACATGCAGATAAAGTTTAAGAAGGAGTTTTACTGCATGTTTCACAATGGGCAAAAGTATGATCTCAAAATGTTAGTACATGCACTTGGTCCTGAGTATGCAGACAGAGTAGAAATTCTTGCTAAGACTAAGGAGAACTTTATTAGCATTACGATAGATAATAAACTGAGAATTACAGAGTCAATTCAGCATCTCAGCGGTGGACTAGGAGCTTTAGCTGAAAGTTTGCTACGAGATTCGATTGAGAAATTCCGTTGTACTCGACAGGTGTTTTCTCAGCTTGGGAATATACTTCCTTTGCTAGTCCGGAAGCAGCCATTTCCTTATAGCTACTGTACCGGGCCAAGTGTTTGGGATGCTACAGCTTTGCCTCCTAGAGAGGCATTCTTCAATGATCTGCAAAACGTTGCCATTACGGATGAGGAATATGAACACGCTCAGACAAGTTTGGCGCGAGACAGGCTGTCGAACATTTAGAGATTACTGTAGACTATATTTGAAATTGGATGTCACTCTATTGGCTGATATCTATTTGGACTACAGAAAGAGTTGCATGAAAGAGCTCATTCTAGATCCTACTTACTCAATGACATCTAGCGGGTATTCGTTTCAGGCGTTCCTGTACTTGTCCAAGGTAAAGATTGATTACATTCCTGACATGGAAATGTATTTAATGCTCACTAGAGGGCTGAAAGGTGGAGTGACACAAGCTGCTACTAGACTTGTGAAAACTAATCTTACAGGAGTAGATGGTTATGATTCAGAGCAACCGGAATCTGAAATTATGTTTACTGACTGCAATGCAATGTATCCAAGCGCTATGATGCAGCCAATGCCAATATCAGGTTTCAGATTATTGAAGGAATACGAGCTGGCATACTTTGATGTGAGTAAAATTGACGATTCTCTTGGTAAAGGATAAATAATCGAAAGCGATTTTGACTAACAAGACGCATTACATACTGCCAACGCGTTTTTACCAATGATGCCAGAGAAATATACAGTCTCGCTCAAGGAGTTATCAGAATATCAGATTAGGCAGCTACATGAGTGCTAAAGTAGGAAACACGTATGCCGCTGAGAAACTGCTGCTAACTTTATTTGATAAGAAGAATTACATTTCGTATCACAAACTTTTGCGGTTTTACTGCACTAAAGGTATAGTAATTACAAAGTATCACAGAGTTATAGAATTTAATGAAACGGCTTATATGAGGGACTATGTAGTTAAAGTTTCCGATTTAAGAAAGAATGCAATAAGTGAAATTTTGGGACTGTATTATAAAATCATCCTGAATTCCATTTATGGCTATTGCCTTAGGAATAAAGTAAATGACGTTAATGCTAAGCTTATGTTTCGATGCAGAAACTTGCGAGAGATATCTGGCTAGAGCATAACTATCACAGTCATTTGCCAATCCATGAAGATTTAAGTGTCTTTCTTTTCAAACCGAATACGATCAAGTTTACACAGCCTTATGCGACAGGATTCTGTATTACTGAATTGGCTCGGTTGGAACTTTACTCATTTTACTACGATGTATTGACTCCACAGTTTAATAATAGACTTTCGGTCTGTATGATGGATACGGATAGCATAATGGTTAACATTGAGCTAAAGCCCGGGAAGTCTTTGACGGATGAGTTGGAGGAAATAAAGCAGCATTTTGATTTTCATGACTTAGATAAAAGTAGTCAACACTATAGATTAAAATCGGATGTAAATGCTAGTGTGCCAGGCAAGTGGAAGCTGGAGAAGAAGGGAAAGAGAATTAGGGAGGCCTGTGCACTGAAAGTAAAGCAGTATAGTGTACTATTGGACGACGAGAGTGAAGTTAAGAAGGGAAAGGGCGTGGCTAAAGAAATTCTCAAAAGGTTAACACATGGAATGTATAAAGAAGTCTTGCACGGCGCTGCACCAGTCAGACGTACAGCTAAGTTCATTGTGAGCAGGAACTTACGCCTACTAACAGTAGCCACGACAAAACTAACTCTACACGCCTTCACTGCTTCTAGGTACATTTTACCTAATCGCATCGACACTCTTCCTTTCGGGCATAAAGATATAAGAAATGCATTCAACTTCAATTTTCTTTAAGATGGATAATCAACTTGATGTAAATATGGCTTTTCTATTCAGTATGGTAGTTACAGCTCCAAGTATGGCTGGTAAAACTACATTTGTTTTAGAGTTATTGAGAAGAAGGGATGAGGTATTAGCAACGCCAGTAGAAAAGGTCTTTTACTATTACACAGAGTATCAGCCAGCGTTCACTAAGTATAGCGACTCAATCGTCTTTACTAACTCAATTGAAGATTTGGAAGCAATGGTTTGCGATAACTGCATTGTAGTGTATGATGACTGCATGCAGGAGTTTGAAACTACTTTAAACGCGTACATTAAAAAGGTTTTCACTCGACAAGTTCATCATGCTAATAGGGGTGTAATTATATTACTACAAAATGCCTTCTGTAAAAACCTAGTTTCTATTACTAGGAACGCAACCTATTTGGTTGTAGGAAACTTTCCTTATGATAAGACTATTATAAGTAATATAGCTAGAAAGATTGCGCCAGGGAACATTGCTTATATCTTGGATGCATATAATAAAGTAAATAGAAATGGTTATGGGTTCCTTATATTCGACTTTGCTAGGAAAACTCCAGATAGATCTAAGATTCGTAGCAGCTTTTTTCCAGATGACATGCTTGTCTTTAGACCATTATGATGGAGGGGCTTAGAGAGGAAACATCTTTCTTAAACAAGCTCGTGTTGAGTAGTAAATCGAATAGAAAGAAACTTATAATAAAGGCAAGTAAAGAACAGATCACCGCAGTTGCAGAGTGTCTGTTAAACATTGAGCAACTGCATCTGGATGCTGATGAAAAGAAATGCCTGAAAAAACATAAAAGTATTCTTAAAAAATTTTATAAGGCTAAGTTTACTCTTACTAAGCTTAAGAAGTTTATACTTAAAAACATTTTGTTTGTTGTAAATGTGCTTGCTACTATTTTGACTAAGTTTATTGAGCAGAGTGTAATAAGTATCTGCAATAATGGCGAGGATCTATCGAGTAGTGAGTGAGGATAAATACAAGCTCTGCAAAAGCCAGGAAACTTTCGAACAAGAACAGAATGACAGAGTAGAAATGGTTTTAAAGTATCTTAGCCCTGCTCAGAAGGTAAAAGGCGAAAGACTTCTCCAAGCTCTTGTGTCTATTGCCGACGTAAACTGGAAGCCAAATGGTCAATTTGTGTATAAAGGAAAACTTGTTGACAATTCAAACATAATTGACTTGGTATCGTTTGCTACAAAGCGCTTGCTACCATATCAAGCTAAAGAAACAAAGCTTCCTGGGCTAGAATACTTTATGCAGGCAGTGAAAGAGAACTTTTTGCCTAGAGAACTGTTTTCCTCTCATGTTCACGCTCTACTTGAAGGTTATGTTTCCTCAAAAGCAGTTGATGTTCAGTCTAAAGTAGATAAGCCTAAAATGAAAAGTGTAGATGGTAATAAGTGGAAAAAATTCAAGTTAGAAAATTGAATTTAGTCTTGTGTTTTACTTGACTGCTTTCAATGAATAAGTTGTAGTAAACATTTCAATGTTATAGAGCAAAGTCCTAGTTACTCGTGTGAGTTTAGCTGGGGAAAGGGTAGATTTATGTGTCTGTAAATAAATTTTGAACTCAATAAAATTGATTTGGACATGTATTAATTGTTGTTTTTATTTCAGCATTTTGATTTTTTGACATTTTACATTTTATCGCATTTCTTTAGTCCTTTATTGCTAGACTTGTTAGCTACTGCCAGTTTCAATGCATTCATTCTGGCTTTTCCTTCGGCTGTGTAGCATTCACAGTAGCCTGGGCACCGGCCGTCTAAAGCAATACCAGTTCCATTAGTTGCACTTGAGGACATTCCTGAATTAGAGCTGCTATCCGTGCTCTTCCTTCTGGAGTAAAGCATTCGCAGCAAGGTGGGCAGCGTCCATCTAAAAATATCCTGTTCCATGAAAGGAATCTTAGGACATGTAGTTTTTGGTGCAAGGTCTCGCATATAATCCACTTGAGTAGCTTTATCCATAATTTGAGTTGCTTACTCGGCAAAGGCTAGAGACGGAATAAAAAGATTCATTCATTCATTCATAATCTTGTACTGCTTAAAAGCATAAAGTCCGTATATGTATACAGCCCAACAGTCAGCCAGGCAGTCAGCACCGCGCTGCCGGTCCGTATAAGTATACAGCCCAACAGTCAGTCCGACAGTCTTGAAATGACTGCCGGACAGTCAGCCCTGCAGTCAGCCAACAGTAAGCCCAGCAGTCAGTCCGGCAGTCGGCACGGCAGTCAACATGGGACTGCCGAGCCTTGTATGTATACAGACTGACAGTCAGTCCGGCAGTCAGCCTGGCAGTCGGCACGGCTCTGCCGTCCTAAATGTGTTTTCTGTACTACTAGGAATGTACACTACTGTTGTTCAACACTATTCCTGTTGAAGGATCCGCCCCTAATGTCAAGCAAAACATTTCATTGGTCCCATATGCAGCGAATGATGAATATTTCATTTGTTTTATACAAGCAGCAGAGATTCAATGTAAATATTGTAAACCTTGCAGTGTGTAAAATATTAACTGAATAATATTTAGCTGCTGTGTAATTATGCGTGTAAGTTTGTGGTTCACTTGCTTGAAGTTCCCCTTCTGTAATATGATACGCGAAGCTAAATATAGAACGCTCCCCTCTACAGTCTTCTTGCTTGCTATGTACAGTGCAGTTAGAGATGCAGTAGCTTTATTCAATACACACGTATTGAACAAATGCACTTGCCTTTCCGAGAGTTGAACTTGGCCTTCACTGCAAGTATCAAGTTACCGAGGGTCTGATGCAAGAGAGGGGAAGCTGGTATTCTATCGCTCGCCGTTGCCTTTGCCCTGTCTCAACGCTATGCATGCGTCTGCCTTGTCTCATGTTGAATGCTTTGGAGTTGTCTCAACTGGATGCATGCGTCTCAATGACTTTGCTCTGTCTCAACTCAATGCATGCGTCTCAATGACTTTGCTCTGTCTCAACTCAATGCATGCTTTGGAGTTGTCTCAAGCTGCCTCGTCTCAGAATCTCTACATAGATGATTTCCATGATTTAGCTGTTTGAGGTGATTTGAGCGTGTTTGTCGATGGATTTGGTCGATTTCAGCAAAGTGTTCGCCGGTTTTCGTCACTTTTGGCTTGGTTTCATTGGATTTTGTGTGCTTTTCATCCCTTTTTCTAGTTTTGTCTAACTTTTTCTGGTTTTTGTTTTATTTTTCTTGTCTTTTCTTGTTTTATCGCAACTCATTCGTGTGTATTCTTGTTCTTTCATGCCGGTTTTATATGAAATGCTTAAAAAATGTTGAGAAAATCATGTGGCTTCAAACAAAATTGCCGCTCAAGCAGTAAAACCTATCTAGTTTCATAGACGGCGTGCGATTCTACTAAAATTTATGAGCAGTATGCCTTATATTTACTTGAAAATAATATAAACAATGGCTCAGCTGATGGATTTGAATTCAAAATTTTCCCGCTAAGCAAGGTTCGTCTCAGATTTGACTGTGAGGTTTGAGAAAATCTCATGTCTTTGGAGTTGGCCGATGCAGTTTCAAGTGAGACTTTTGTCTCACATAGTAACTCAATGATGTCCTTGGGTTTAAATTTGCCGGCTAGGCAAGGCCTGTCTCAAGTTGTCTCACAACTTGAGATATGAGACAGGGATTTTAGGGTACTGCGTCTCTGTTTGACTTGAGACTTTTGTCTCAAGTGCAAAGTTTGAGACGCCCTTGGATTTGAATTTGCCGCACAGGCAAGGCCTGTCTCAAGTTGTGAGACAACTTGAGATATGAGACAGGGATTTTGGGGTAAGGCGTCCCTGTTTGACTTGAGACTTTTGTCTCAAGTTCAAAGCATGAGACGCCCTTGGATTTGAAATTGCCGCACAGTCAAGGCTCGTCTCTAGTTGTGAGACAACTTGAGGTGTGAGACATGCGATTTGGGGTAAGGCGTCCCTGTTTGACTTGAGACTTTTGTCTCAAGTTCAAAGCATGAGACGCCCTTGGATTTGAAATTGCCGGCTAGGCAAGGCCTGTCTCAAGTTGTCTCACAACTTGAAACATGAGACAGGGATTTTGGGGTAGTATGCCCCTGTTTGACTTGAGACTTTCGTCTCAAGTTCAAAGCGTGAGACGCCCTTGCTTCCAGTAGGGGCTAGGGGACGCTGTCTGGCTTGAGACTTTGTCTCAAGTCCCCTAGTGAGACTAATCCTTGCGACGGCCCCGCTGCCTGTGTGGAGTGAGACAGGCAGTTCCCTTGGCATTCCCGCGCGGCGCCAAGTTTGAACGAAGACCCCCTTTTGTACCCCCCTACTAAGGAATAATCACTTTTCTTTAAGTGAAATTGCTTTTTCTACCTATTTTGGTCTTTTTCCTCAGAATTGAAAATTCGCTTTGTGCTTATTTGGAGTATTTATAAGAAAAATTTAAGTATATAAATTAGGTATGTTAACTAATTAGGTATGAATATTTAACTAGGTATTTTAACCAGGTATAATATGATTGTTCTCATTGTAAGTTACGAAAAAAAGTTACTGTTCATGATATAAGAAAATTCCTTACATCGCACTTTTCAGACAGTATTTGAGAGAAAAGCTTGTGATATAATATTCTGTAAGACACCGCAGTTCGAAGAGACGAAAGTCGTGTTTCGTAGTTGCGAAACAAAAACAAACTTATATAAGATTCCCCATTGGACTACTTTATGGAGTCTGTCCTGCTATTTTATTTGCTTAAGGCTTAATTTGTTTAGGGGTAAGCCGAATTCGTAGACTTAGACTGAATTCAAAGTACATATTAGGCTTATATTCTCCTATTGCTTATATTCTTCTATTTGGCTTTCTTTAGCTGCTGGATAGAGCCTATAGATATAGATTATTAAAACATTCATAAGTTTACTGGAAGACTTTGGTTGCCTTTCTATAGTACAAAAATTCTAGACTTTTCTATTTGTTTAAACGAAAATATTCGTAAATGTCACGCCAGCTAGATCGACTAGTTCTTGGTTTAAAGTTAATACTCTTCTGTTTGAAAACTCCAATGTTAATTTAAGCAGCGTATACACGAAATTAACAGTCCGTGCTCATGTACACGACAAACTGATTCCATCGCAAAGGAAAGACGCAAAATTCATGCAATTCAATACTCCAATAGTAAAAATTCATATTAAAATTATGGCAAAAGTGTTTGCCGATGATTGTCCATCTAATTTATCCTTAGTCCTTAATGCATAGTTTTCTGTTGTAAATGAGAAAAATGAAAGGTAAATATTTTTTTTCTACTCGAACTTTTATTCTGGTTCACCCTCTACTCTCTACCAATATAAATCTACGGTTAATGTGTCATCTACTATTGCAACATTTCTTTACAAGAGTAAAGTTTCACTTAATGGTACAAATAAAATAATGTTTACACAGTAAAATGTACAGATTACTGTCTCTTGATATTTTACTGAATTACTCAATGGCTACAGAATAGCTTCGAAATAATGGGGAGGGGTCTATAGTAGGGTCCAAAAGGTTCCATAGGTTAGCATCGGGCTAGTTAGTTATCGAAATTACTAATATTATCAACACTGTCTTGGAAATCGAGATGTACAATGCCAAAGATAAATAGAAATATCACGATATTACCGAGACTCCCTAAAGGAGCCATCTTGGGTATTTAGGGTCTCTCTAAGGTAATAGGGTGCATCTCCATTATTTTGGGTACACCTTAGATAACACCAGATGTTCCCCAGAGAAAAGTTATACTTTTGCTTTTTGCTAACGAGCCCATGGGTTAGCAGGGATAATTCCAAAATGGTATGGCGGCTATGCTACAGTAGTAAGTTACTTTCTTCAGAGAGTTATCGGTTGTCTTTTAGGACTACCATATTTGAGTTTCTTATAATGCTTAAAATAATGGCGTTTCCCATTTCTCCATTTATTGTGGGAATTAACCCTTTATTGTAGGAATTATGATAAGATATTTATGATACGAATCAACCTTCTATGCATTGTAAGAATCTTTTTTTGGATGCATCAACGTTATTGTACGAATCAATCGTTTATTGCATGCAACTATTTTATATTGTACTGATTGATACCTCTATTTGCAGTACACTGTGCTTTTTTAAATCCAACTGAACCGTGTTGCAAATAGAACTGGCGTTGGTTTTCAACACCAGAGCTTCTCTTCAGGGGATCAGCAATCATTTCCGATTCTGTGTTCTGCATTGCTGTACAAATGTTGGTTGGACATAAAAGCAAAGCCACTATTTTAAACCATTTTGCTAATTATGCATTAATACCGAATACCTTTTCAGTGTTTTTGTATGCCATACTTAACTACATTCTGAAATTGCACTTTATAAATTCCCAATTATTTTGATGAAAAATAAGCCATAAAAGTCTCCGCGATTGCAGTGAAAATTTATTCAGAGTAAGCAAAGAATTTTGACAGCATGCGACTTTATAAATAGACAGATCAGGATTAATGACCACAATATTAAAAATTTTGGACATAATATAACCTTTTGGACAAAAATTGAAAACTTATTTTATTGAACATTATTCCACGCCAAGAGAAAATATATTCTTTTGCTTTTTGAACATCAGCTTTATGAAGTTTCGTATACAGATTACCGGTATCTATGACTGAAATATACCCAGAAAATATAAACAGCACTTAATTTTCGAAAAACTATAGTCAAATACGTTTCAATTAGGAAAATGAAAATAGGAAGAATGACCAGATGTCCTACGACATGGAAAATTGCGCCGATTTTCATGTGAAAACTAAGGCTACGAAATTCGCCTTCAGATTGCTTTTCTTTATTTTCTTTTTCGAAGAATCTGGATACATGAGGTCTGAAATATTTAAGTCGTCTCCAAAGGTCGAGTAGTCCCATTTCATTCAGTTCTTGAACAACATTCAGCAGTTCATGACGAAAACATCCACGAAACACCCAAGAATGAGGTCCACCATTTGCATACTCTATTGTTCTGATACATTTCAATAGGGGAAGGACTTGTTGTAGAGAGTAAAGAGTTAATTCAGAATTTATATTACTATCTTCAACAAAGAGTTTAAGTTTCGTGTCTGACAAACAATATTCGATTATATCATACTCTGAAGTCGCATTAACCTTATCAGTATCATAAAGATAAACATTTGAGTTTGCTTTATTGATAATACCATATTGTGCGAAAAAAGGATGGACAGAAGAATAGCCGCCACTTTGAGACATTCCAGTTAGATGTCCAATGAAAGAAACTATTTTATAATTATTTAAAATTAGTTCACGGAAATTATTCATTCGTTTTTTGTCCAGAGGAGCAACAACTTCAGTTGTGATGTATTCTTCATAATGAGCTACAAGAACATTTAACATTAATGATAGAATTACGTACAAGAGGAGTTTCTTTTGGTTGTGATCTTGCCGGAGAAGAATGGCAATGGCGGAAAGGAAGAAGTTACTAATAGATGCAAATGTCAGTTTTTGTTTTGAGAATTGAAATATTAGTACATTGCCTAAAAGACAAGAGATTAGCAATAAGAGCCATGTACTCGCGTCCATTATGGATATCCAGATAGACAGAGGCTTATCGTTTCTTGTTCTACACAGTAGATGAATTTATATTCCCCAGGATATGTTATATATGTAACTTTTGTTCTGCTGTACTCAAATACATTTACATAAGTCATTTCCGGAAGTATCCTGCCACAAAGAAGATTTCTAGTAACATACCTATTACTACTTTCGTAGACGGACGTGAAATTTAAATAGTCAGCCATTTCTTCGACGACACTTCTTTGAAGGCATTCTTCAAATATTCTTTTGTTCATAAGAACGTATGGTGATGATGCACATTCCCGTCTACTTCCATCTTTATCAAATCTCACGGGCCAATTCCTATCAAGAAGAATACGTTTGCTTTGAAGATTTCTATGCAGAGCTTTTCTTGTAACTCCTCTCTGTTGTTCTTGTGGTGTTGTGATGTCAATCCTTGCAAACTCCTTAGTGAAAAGTGATACTGTTAGTATGTCAATGTCGTCCTTAGAATTGATGACCATAAAATAAAGTGCATTCGTCAATCTCCAGTTCAAGTGATCCACGAAATAGTCTTTGATTTCATCAAAATGTTGCTTAGTTCTAATTATCAGAAACTTTTCGTTTGGTCGATCTATTTCTTGACCAAATGAAACTGGGTATTCCGCAATATATTTAATTTCCTCCTCAGGTGGTTCCACTATTGTTAAGATATTCCCATTTGTGTTTGATAGTGAACTTGGGTATGCATATCCCCCTTTGTATTTGGCAAACCAATTCTTTTCCTTAAGAGTTGCTACAGCAATTATGGTTCGTGGTGAGAATACTATTTTTTCAAAGACATAATCCACCAAGTCACTTGGATATAAAACAATGTCAAAATTGTAATTTTCAAGAGGTGACGATTGAATTTGACATTCTGAACTAAAAATACATACAGAGAGCAGAATAACCGGGATATATATTTTATGTGAAACCATAGTTGTATTTATATCTAGTCTTAGAATATAAGAATTCTGCAGTACTAGTATAGTAGAGGAGTGGTGTATAAAAGGGCTGAAGTCCACTTTATTGCTATTGAGACGACACCACGGTTTATGAAGAAATGTCATGAAGTATCAAATACTTAACCCTTTCCTGCGGAGCGGGAAGTTTATTTCCCAGCAAAATATTTGCTAAACAGCGGACTGGGATATATATATCCCAGACATTTGCATGTCGAAACTACGGAGTGGGAAGTTTATCTCCCAGAGTATTTGGTTGCGTTGCTATGGACTGGGATATAAACTTCCCAGCATTTTCTGTTGCTCATCTGCGGACCGGGAAGTTTTCTTCCCATTTCCCTTTTTCTACTCTTTTTCAGTGAATATGATACGCAATCGTTATGTAATTGCACTTTTCATCATTGTGGGTTGATGACGACTGTTATTCCAAACACCTGGCTGAATATTATAAGCAGTTGTTTCTAATAAACTTACCTCATGATGTCAAGTCTAATTTCAAAACTGCGAAAAAGATAGCTAGATCTCAGGATATAAATTTGTTTGGCAATGAAATACTGGATTCGGAGTCATGATACCGGTTCTTAGATCAGTGAAACTACCAACAGTGATACCAGTTCCACGAGGAGTAAAATTAGAACAATGACAAGGATGGCAGCTCAATAATATCCAACTATAATTCAAGTTTCCTCGGGGGTGAAGGTAAAGTAATAATATGCACTAAAAGTACTTGTGTTTTAAAAGTAGATTGTTTTGCATTGTTTACTTATAATTTTCTGTTCATTGTAATTAAACATCAAGATAACTATCTCTTGTTTAATTTTTAAATATTTCGCATATTTATCATCAGCCAGCGCGCAGTATATATAAACGCATTTCACATAAATTCATTATATCTGCTTATACTTTTACAGAAATCTACACTAATTGTGAATTGTGAAAGCCAAGATATTGACCAACAATGGGATGACGATAATTTCAGTTCCCATAATTCAGAAATCTAGCAGGACGAGCAGGACGGACAAGATATTATGTGGAACTGGATCAATTGTTGTCATCCCGAAGAATTTCAAGATTTTAATCCGGACAATTGTGGTTGGACTTTGGATGCCTCATCACTAACTGAACTACAAATATTGAAAAATGTATTTCCTGAAGAAGCAGTTGATGTATGTTGTATAAGAGACGTATTCATATGCAATCGGAGCTGCATTTGTTAAAACCTAACGAATGAAGAAATGGCACCCCTCTTACCAAAGATGAACTTTGGAAATTGAGTATCCAATTATCATGGGACACGACAAAAATCAGGAACAACGGTACTGAGCAAGAAAAGCTTGCGCGGAAACGCAATCATTGCAGCAATTATGCCATCAGATCGCTATTTTGAAATATTGCGATATTTGCCCTTCATTACAACAAAATGGGGATAAATTCTATACTTGAATGCAAACGAGTCATAAGGAAAGATTATTCTCTCGCCAATGTATTCCATCAAAATGATCAAGATTTGATTTTGGAGACTAGTTGATGTCACAACTGAATTCATACTCAATTGGGAAATCTACGAAGGTTAAATCTAAACTAAAGGGTTCCCCTATGGATTTTAACCATGGAGGAGCAATCGTCATTGAGAATACTAAAGTATGTAGTACTGGTATTTATATATTATAACATAAATAAATATATTATAACAAATTGTCCAGTCAATTTAAAGTTTAGAAAATATCATTATTTTTATATTCAAAAAAAAGATTTATGCATAAAAATGTGTCCGCAGATGAGCATTTTATTATTATTATTTCATTCATCTTAACCTACCCCAGCGAATTTATTGTGCTCCATAGTAATGCAAACAATTTAACACAGGAAGTCCATTGCAACTCATGGTTATTTTCTCCGCTGTCCGGAGAAAAGGGTTAAAGCACATATAGACATTCCTATTGGTTTTTAGGTTATGGTGTCAATATTGGCTGACTTTATCATATAACATCGATGGCTGCCACCGAATGTAAAAAATCCCAAATGAGATTTCAGATATAAGGTAAAAATGTATTTTAGCTCAAATATTGGCGAAAAAATTAATAGGGAACTTGTATTTAGGTACCCATAATTACATTGCCGTGACCATAAACATACCTTGCATTGAAAATGGTCACTCAATACAAAATAATCGCTTTTCCTTAAGTAAAATGGCTTTTTCCGCATATTTGGTTGTTTATTCTTCAGAATTAAAAATCGTCTTTTTTGCTTATTTTTAAGTACGCTAATTAGGCATACTATAATTGTCCTCATAATCATAATTAAACAAAATAATGATTTTGCATTGAGGGACGATTCTTATGGTACAATAATATTTTTATGGCGAATTGACTATATATTCTTATAGAAAAAGGACGGTTTTTCATAAAACTAATTTTTAGGGTGAACAATGAACATGAACTAAAATATTCGACCAAAAGAATCACACATTACCCCTGTGGTTACAGCATAGTGCTACAGTATAGTATAATATATCCCTACGAAAGAAAGTTACGTTACGTGATATAAGAAAAATTCCTTACATAATTGTAGTTTTCAGACAATATTTGATAGAATAGATTGTGATATTCTACAAGACGCCAGTTCAAATAGGCAAAAGTCGCGTTTCGTAGTTGCGAAAGAAAAACAAACTTATATAAGTATATCCATTGGACTGCCTTATGGAGTCTTACGATTTCTTACGTGTTATTCTATTTGCTTAAAGCTTAATTTATTTAGAGGTAAGTCGAATTCTTTGACTTAGACTGGATTCCAAACACGTAATAAGCTTATATTCTCCTATTACTTGTATTCTTCTATTTTGTTTTATATAGCTGCTAGATAGAACCTAGATAGAGAATATTAAAACATTCATGACTGTACTGGATGACTTTAGCTACCTTTCTTAAGAAGTCTAGAAACTTCTATTTGTTTGAACGAAAATTCTTCTAAATGTCACGCAAGCAATTGCGCTACTCTTTCTATAACATTTTCCAGACTAGTTCTAGGTTTAACGTTAATACTCCTTTATTTGAAACCTCCAATCTTTTTCATAAGGGGCTGAAAAAGGAAATTAAATAGTGGAGGCTGTTTACATGGCAAACTGATTTCTATGTAGAGGAAAGACGAAATTCGTTCAATTCGATGCTCCAATAACAGCCAACTGCTTACTATTTGTTACAAATATACATTCTGATTTTAACCATTTGCACTATTTCTAGACTTCTCCTTAACTATTTACCAAATTGTGAGATTGTGACATTGTTCGCATATGTATTGACAAATGGGACAATTTCTAGACAACATTCGAATCTTGGTGACGGTATTTTGGCAATATTGACAATTTTGATCTCTTTTTTGACAATTTTGACTACCTTTTGTCAACATTCTCAACGTTTTGACAAAATTGGCCCCTCTTTGTCAATATTGTCACCTTTATTGAATATTTTGATCATTATTCATTGATAATATTTCGATCTTGGTAGAAGATCTTATTGTGTTGAAAATTTTGACTATATAGGTACAGGAATATATACACAAATTATAAAGAGCACGTATATTTCGAAAGACTAAACTCCAATATTTTTCCAGTAAAAGTACAAAAACAGGAATAATGACCAGATATCCAATTACATGAAAAATTGCACCAATTTTCATGTCAAAACTAAGGCTATGAAATTTGCGTTCAGATTGTTTTTCTTTTTCTAAGTATCTCGTTATATGAGGTCTGAAATATCTAAGTTGTCGCCAAATATCGAGTAGTCCTATTTCATTCAGTTCTTGGACAACATTCAGAAGTTCATGTCGAAAACATCCGTTAAAAATCCATGAAAGGGGGTCACGATTTACATGTTCGATTGTTCGGATACATTTCAAGTGGGGAAGCTCTTGTTGTAGAGTGTAAAGCAGCCCTTCAGAAGTAGGTTTATGATCTACTCCACAGAGTTTTAGTTTCGTGTCTGCCAAAGACGATTTTAATGCGAGATAGAATGAAGTCACATGAAACTTATCAGTATCATAAAAGTAGACACTCGAATGTTTTTTGTCCGTAAGACCGTATTGTGCGAAATAAGGATGCACAACATCATATCCTTTTCTTTGGGACATTCCTCTAGTTAGATGTCCAATGAACAAAAGCATTTTATAATTATTTAGAATTAGTTCACGGAAATTGTTCATTCTCTTTTTGTCCACAGGAGCAACAACTTCATTTGTGATGTAACTTTCATACTCAGTTAACAGAATATTTAACATCAAACATAGAATTCCATAGATTAGGAGTTTCCTTTGGTTGTGGTTTTGGCGGAGAAGAATGGCAATGGCAGAAAGGAACAAATTTCCAATAGATTCAAATGTCAGTTTTCGTTTTGTAAATCGAAATATTAATGCATTGCCTAAAAGACAAGAGATTAGCAATAACAGCCATGTACTCATGTCCATTATCTCTATCCAGATAGAGAGCGGCTTATCGTGATACGTTTCTTTGTCTATACAGTACAGGAATGTATATTCCCCAGGAAAAGTGAAATATATGACTTTTGTTCTGCTGTACTCAAATAAATCTACGTAACCGTGTTCGAGATTTATCCAGCCACAAAAACGATTTTCAGTAAAATCCCTGTTATTCATGCTTTCGTAGACAGATGTGAAATTCAAATAGTCAGCCATTACTTCGATGAGTGGATACTGTACAGTACCGTAAAAGCATTTTTTGAGTATTCCTTTGCTAATAAGAACGTATGGTGACGAAACACACTCCCGCATTATTTCATTTTTATCATATCCCAAGAACATATTATTCTGAGCAACGATAAGCTTCTTATGAAGATTTCCATGTAAACCTTTTCTTGTGAGTCCTCTCTGTAGTTCTTGTGGTGTTGTGAAATCAATTCTTGCAAACTCTTTGGTGAATAGTGACACTGTTAGTTCTTCAATGTCCTCCTTAGAATTGATGACCATAAAATAAACTGCAGTCGTCAATCTCCAGGTCAATTGATCCACGAAATTCTCTTTGATTTCATCAAACTTATTCTTTGTGGAAACTATCAGAAACATATCGTTTGGTCGATTCCATTCACGACCAAATGCAACAGGGAATGTTGCAATATGTTCAATTGCCTTCTCAGGTGGTACAACTACCGTTAAGATATTCCCATTCCTGTTTGTCAATGAACTTGGGTATTCATATCCCCCTTTGTATTTGGCAAACCAATTATTTTGGTTAAAAGTTGCTACAACAATTATGGTTCGCGGTGAGAATACAATTTTTTCGAAGACATCGTCCATCAAGTCACTTGGATATAAATGAATGTCAAAATCATAATTTGCAAGTGGTGAGGGCAGAATTTGACATTCTGAACTGGAAATACAAACCGAGAGCAGAATAGCTAGGATATATATTTTATGTGAAACCATAGTCGACTTTAGGGTTTTGTTTGGTCTTTATATGTGTGAGGGAGTGTAATGAAACTTGAGATACTTCGTTCAAACGTATTTGAATAAGTGAGGTGTAGAAATAGCTTTAATTGTCACTTTTGAAGATGAGGATTGCCCAGTCCAATTTTTGCTATTTGGTTAAAACTTTGAAAACTGTTGTTCTTAAATTGCAACTCCATACTCCAATTGCCTTTTCTATGTTGAGTCATTGAGACGGCACCACGGTTTATGAGGAAATATCATGAAGTACCAAATACTTAAAGCATATTATGCAGACTGTAGACATACCTCTTTGTTTTAAGGTTATTGTGTCAATATTAGCTGACTTTATCATATAGCACCAACGGCTGCCATTGTATATAAAAATCCCAAATGAGATTTCGGATATAAGATAAAAGTGTCTTTTAGTTCACATGTTGAACAAGAAATTACGCGGATACTAACGAATGGCTTGTATTTAATTACCCATACTCAATTTACTATGACCATAAACATATGTCCTGTCCTGAGAATGGTCACTTTGGTCACTCAATATAAGAATAATCACTTTTCTTTTATTGTTATTATAATTATATGGGAAATTTACCGATTTTTAATTAGGCATAATATAATTGCCCTCATAATCACAATTAAGCGAAAATAATGACGAAAAAGCAACATAATATTTCACAAAAGCAATTTTACTTGAAATGATTATGAATATGAATATTCTTGTATTGAGGGACCATCGTGATATAAGAAAATTCCTTATATTGCTTTTGTTAGAGGCAGTATTTGAGAGAATAGTTTGTGATATAATATTCTGCAAGTCGCCACAGCTCAAACTTCAAAGGGACGACATCCGAGTTCCGTAGTTGCGAAAGAAAAACAAACTTATATACGTATATCCATTGGACTACTTTATGGAGTCTTACGATTTCTGACGTGTTATTTTATTTGCTTAAAGTTTAATTTATTTAGAGGTAAGTCGAATTATTAGACTTGGCTGGATTCAAAACACAAACAAGGCTTATATTCTCCTATTGTTTATATTCTTCTATTTAGTTTTCTTGAGCTGCTAGAAAGAGCCTACTAGATATAAATTATTAAAACATTCATGGCTTTACTGGAAGACTTTAGCTACTTCCTAAAGAACTAAAGTCGTAGAAGCTTCTCTATTTGTTTAAACGAAAATTCTTGTAAATGTCACGCAAGCAATTGCGTTACTCTTTCTATAACATTTTTCAGACTTGTTCCAGGTTTAAAGTTAATATTCCTGTTTGAAACCTCTCAAATCGGCACAAGCACCACCTTAAAAATGGTGATAATATGCAGCTATTATCGATTGTCCTTTTAATTTAGGTATGTTTACTGTAAGCGCTTCTGTTCGAAATGAGAAATGTGAAAGGGTAAATATTTTTTAACTGCTAGGGTTGTTATTATGGTTGACCCTGTACATATATAAATCTACGGAGAACTTTTGGTTTGTCCTGGATTCAATTTGCAATATATAATGGTAAAATTACAAAAAATGTCTTGGAAAGGAAATTAAAAGGATTTAAAATCACTGTCCATCGTATTTTATTCGCCCTTATAAGAAAACACACATTTCTTATTTTTCCTGCTCAGTAAAATTCCGAAAAAGCACAGGAACTCAATAATCTAACCTACTTTGTAGAACAATAGACTGGTTGAAATCTTTGAAATATTAGGTTTTACAAGCATTAATATTTTTATACAGCGAGGTGCTCGATAGTTTTAGACAACTTGATGATAGAATGTGTAGATGAGGGATTTGAGGGGATCCACTATGATGTACATGAAATTATTTAAACGGGGTCTTGAAAATATTAAGCTGGGTTTTCCCGATAAATTATTTTTGTGATCGAGCTCCGCATCATCAGTCTCGTGCTGCGATACGCAATGTATCTTCATGACAAGAGATTTGACCGAAACCTTTTCTTCCTCGTCATTTTTCTCAACGCCCACGCAAACCAAATCCTTGTATAGTTTTTTGGTCACTTGAATATACGGAAGCACTGAATCTTCATACTGACACAAGGATCCTCCAATTACCAAATGCGAAAAGATTTGGAAAAGAAACTCCCCACTTTCCTCTTTTGTAAGAAGTCCTTCCAAATTCTCTTTTTCGTCATCACTTTCTAGTCTGTCCAAGAATTCCGAGTCCAAGGGATTTCCAGATTGAAAAACGAGGGTTTTCAAAACATACTTTTGGAGTAAGTTTCCTATTTCGATTTTCGGTTCTTCATCGCAATCCCCGGTACCACCTCCTGAAATACTGCCAACTGGAGGTCGAATAAATTCCGGAAGGCATTTCACAATCGAACCTCCTTGACGTACAACTCTTTCATCCTTTTTCAGAGATTCGAAAAGATCTGTAGTGGTTTGTGTACAGGGTACCACACTTTGCCGAACACAATTAGCTTTGAATCCTGAAAATTATCAAACCACGAGTTTCTGTTCAGCTTATCTTTAATTTTGAGAAAATCACTTTTCCACAAAAAAACGTCATTTCTCGGCAATTATGATATAACAATACTACTTTTCGACAACAATCGTCACTCATATCATCACAAAAGAATACATTTTTCCACAAGTAATATTGCCTTTCCCACATATTTTTTTAGTTTTTACACTCGATTATACTTTTTACTCCTTGAATTTGTAACAAAAATGTGTAAAAAGTAATAAATCAGTGGAGAAAGCAGTATTTCTTGCGGAAAAATGAATACCTTTGGAAAGAATGAGTATTGTTGTGGGAAAATAATACTATTGTGGTCAAAATAGTTACAGTTGTGGAAAAATGAGAATTTTTATTCGTGGAAAATTGATTACTTTTGGGTTGCAATAAAATTATCAGCATTACCTAAGTGTGACCAATGAAGCGTACTGGTGGACTTTACTTCAAGTGATCGCAAAATGGCATCATCAGAGAAGAAATCCTAAAACACACAAAGTAAAAAACGCACTTAGTATACTTATCATGATAAAATTCATTAATTCATTTGAATTTTAATTATCATTCATTGAAAAAGATAATTTATTTGTATTAGTAAGAAAATTAATCATACGAGGACGAATTCTGCTTGCAAATATTCTTTGTATTGTGGACCGAAAGAAAATCCTTGTATTTTCATGCCATCCTTCATGGACCTAAATAATAAGAAATAACAATGTTTATAATATGAGTAAGTAATTAAATTGGTTTGGAGTAAGGAAAATAGGTTAATGTACCATTTTTCCAAAAGGTCCTGGGTATCTTGGTTTTCGAATCCTCCAAATTTCATGGTAGGTAGAGGTTGAAAATGAAAGTAGTTCCGCTGTTGGGCCATATTCAATCAGTTGTAATGTATTTCGATCTCTAGTAACTGGAATACAACACCAAACACAAATCTATATTATTTTAACCATACTGTATTGATAACGAATCGATCAAACATGTTTCGGGAACTATAAGGAGTATTTATTTGGCAAATCTCACGTATAAATCGATAAATCCCTCCGCACTGGGTTTAGGAACGTGGAAACTTATATTTTATATGTATAGTGTGTCTTCTGTCTTCGATGTGACTATTTTAACCGGTTTATTGTGATAGCACACGTTTAGAACACATTTGTTACTTTTTGGAGAGTATTTTTTAGTACAGCAATAATAAAATGTATATTTCATATTATTGTATATGCAAAATTGTCTAGCCAACAAAAACTGACCCCTCCCCTGATTCACTGCACTTTTCTTGAGTCAAAACTGGTTTTTATTTCGCTTGCACAAAATAGCGTTTGGAAATGAATGTTATTTTACACAATAAATTCCTACTTTATATCATTGTTGAACACATTACCGAAGTTTAGTAATAAACTGACATATTTATTAATGAATATTTTGTTTTTCACTCATTATCATTATCGGTCGGTGACAAAGACAAATCAGCGCTAAGGCTAAGATAGTCACCAGGTTGTGGAACCTCTTGATAATTATATGAATTTAAATCTTGCAATTTTTGAAGTTCGAGTTCATCCTGAGTGCCTTCCTCGATATCTTCATTGAGCCAAGTTTCGTCTTCAGTTGTCACGACGTCTATGGGGTCAGTCCACTCTAAATTGTGGGTTTCATCCTCCACCATGTCAATTAAATCTTCTAAGGCGATTTCCTCCTCTTCGATTAAGAATTCTTCTTCTCCTAGTTCTTCCTCTTCCTCCTCACCCATTTCCTCCTCATCTTCCTGGATTACTTCCTCATCCACAGGTTCATCCCCTCCTTCGGATTTTCCTTTCTTAGAACTACCCGATTCGGAATCGGAGTCGGCAGCACTTCCCTTACTATCTTTCTTCTTTCGGTTCTCACTCATCAAGGGTCCCCTCTCGTGCAAAAAGGCTCTCGCTCCAGCAGCTATTTCCTGACGCCCGATCGATTTTCCAGTAAGTTCAAAAATTTGAGCCTCGAAGGCACACAACAGTTTTTCGTACAAAGGATTCTCAGGAGTCAGTAAACAGTTAGTTTTCTCCACAAAGTAACGTTTGTTCTGACGAGCCTTGGCTCGAGCGGTCGCAATTTGGGATTTGTACATTCTTCCAGTTGCTATCTTTTGTAAATCGCGATTATCGTCCTTATCCTTACCCTCTACTTTCATTGCGTCTTGACAATTCAGAGGAAACATCGCATCCAGGAATTTCAATAAATCGATTCGCTGTAAACCACAAAAAAATATAGTTAAAGCCCCCTAATTTTAATGTTTCTCAAAAACAATCAGGGTTCCATAAATAAAAATCGTTATTTTTCCAATAATACAACCATTTTACCATAATAATATTATTTTTCCACAGTAATTGTCACTTCTTCCTCTACAATATCCATTTTTCCACGACTAATATTTCTTTTCTCACATATTTCATTCCTTTTTACAGTTTTATTACAAATTTGGGGAGTAAACAGTATAATCAAGTGTAAAATTAATGAAACATGTGGAAAAATGAACAATTTTGTAAAGAATGACGATTGTTCTCGTAAAATGATTATATTTGTGGGTAAATGTCGATTGTAAAAACCCGTTTTTAGTACTTACTCGGGGAACTGCCAACAAAGAAGACTCATCAATACTAGCCGTAGAATTGATTTTGCTGTTCTCCTCCTGTTTGCCATTGTCTGGAAGTACTCCCTGAGATTCTCCAGTTTCTTGCGGCTCCAATGTCATTTTTGTAGGATCTTGTTTCATAACTGTCGTAGTATCTTCTTTAATAATTGCAGTATTGTCCGGTTTAATAGTTGCGTTGTCCATAGCGGAAACTGAAACGTTTGCACTTTTTTTAAGGTCTCCAGAAGAAGCCGCGGCCACAGGTTTTGATGGTGCAGGAAGTCGTTTCAAGATTCGGCCAAATAATTCGTCGAAATCGTTTCTTGGCATGGGCTCCCCTGTAAATAAAAATAGTTTGTAAATAATTTCTTACATTTCTTGTTTTTGTATTAGTAATAACAGAGTAATCGTGAATTTATATTAGCAAAAGGGAATTCGAAGTTTAAATTTAATTTTTATTAACCTCTAGCACACATATAATGGAGAAACCACTCTCCAGGAATAAAAAGGCCATCGTCCTCCGTTGTCTTTCCCAAAATACTAAAAGCCCATTGAACATCGTCGTGACTAGTGCGGTAAAAGTGGTTTGCAAACATTTTGATGAATTCTTCAAAAGTTATTTGATCGTTGTTTCCCAATCGAAGATGAATCATGAAAATAGCTTCGGTCAGCATCACGTCAATCTTTACACAAAACAGAAATGTGTGACTGTATTAAGTATCCATAAAAATGATCAATTTTCCACAAATATAATGTAATTTTTTCAAAACTGTAATAATTTTAAGGTAATTGTAATGATTTGCCACAATAATATTCCTTTTCAATAAGTAATTTTGCCTTTTCCGCAAGTTTCATCACATTCTACTTCCGAATTTGTAATTAAATGTGCAAAAAGTAATGAAATATATTCGAAAAGCAATATTACTTGTGGAAAAATGAATACTTTATTAAGTAATGTGGCAAAATAGTATTACTACATTAAAATGATTATAGTTGTGGGAAAATAATGTATTCCATTCTTGGAAAACTGATATTTTTGAGGTAGAATTCTATAATTGTTACTGTAATTGTCGATTACCTCATACTCCGTAAGAAAAAAGCCACAAGTTCTACATACTGCCGCTATTTCATTCAATTTGACAGTTTTGGGCATGGAAATCATTTCAGATTGCGTTTGAACTCTTTTCAAATTGAGATGGAATATAATGAGATCGATATCTTTTATAATATCTTGTTGGGGCCAGTGTCGTTTCAGAATATGCGTGAATGGAGAAATTCCGGCTCCTCCTAACAAAACGGCAGCTTCGGCCGATGAAACCTCCGGTTCCCAACAGTAGACGCATTTGTCATTTTTCCCAATGGTGAAAACATATTTCTGATCGAGGGAAACACAAGCATCAAGAATGTTTTCTGGATGAGCCAAAACTGCCATATATCGGTTAGGATTTCCGTCTACAGGGGTGGTAATAAGTCCTAACTTGTTGTCCACAAAAAATATAATCAGTTGTCGAGCAGGCATATTAGTATTCATTTTCTTCACTGTTGGAAACAGTCGAATCAGTTTCTGGATTTTTTCTCCTCCGAAAAGTGGACCTTGACATGTTTTCATAACTTTGCCCTGCTCGTAGTCGAAAATTCTGAATTTATTCTGCAAACAAATTATACAGTTGTTAATATTATCATTCAAAAATCAGAATTTCTGATTAAAAACGTTAATTTTCAATCATTAGAAATCGCTTTGCAAAATCATACAATTTTGTTGTGAATAAGGACACAATGGTCTCCGAATTCTTCCGGACAAACAAAAGTCATCGATGTCGGAATACAAGTTTGCTCCACAAAGAAGGTTTTCAGAATTGTAATAACACCACTAAATTGACAAAAGGTACATTAAATGATTCCAAATATAATTACACCATAACATAAACACATTTTACCAAAAATAACCAATTTGTTTCATAAATATACAAACAACCTTTATTTAAAAAGTAACACAATAGTTAAAATTTGTTACCACAACTTAATAAACTCAGTGTATTTCAATTTTGTGAACATTTACCATAATTTTAATTAATAATTCTTTATGATTATGATAAAATTATGATAAATGACTTTAATTCTTGAAATATTTTTTAAAATAAACCTTTTTGAATACTTATAAGAGGCAAATCAATTATTTTATAGCAAAATGAGCCTAATTCATGGTGACAGAGTAAATTTTATTACACCTTAAGAAATTAGTCTTTTACCTTCCATATTCATACAAGTCGTATTCAATTAAGCGTCGGTCAGCTCCCAGGGAGAAGAACCGATTGCAATTTGTGGCTTTATCTACGGAGAACTTCAAATCGACAATTTCCTTAGTGTGAGGAATATTCTTCCCGAAATTTGCCCACAAACTTCTATGCGCATCGAAATGGTACAGAGCTATCAATCCATTAGCATCCTGAAGCAAAGAGGAAATTGATTTGTGGTAAGATAAACTACTAGGTGATAATTAGCATGAAAATAAACAGGTTTCTATAAATGAAAATCGTCATTATTTCACAGATAATAGTCGTTCTACCATAATAGTATTATTTTCCCACACGAATCGTCAAAATATTTGTCTCTACATGTAATATTTCCTTTTCCCGTATTTTATTAGTTTCTACATTCGGTTATACTTCTCCCTGCTTGAATTGATAACAAAAATGTGTAAAAGTAATGAAATATATGAGATAAGCAATATATCTTGTGGAAAAGTGAACACTTTTGTAAAGAGTGACGATTATTGTGTGAAAATAACACTATTATGGTAAAATGATTATAGATGGGGAAAAATAACGACTTTCCTTTAATTACACTGCAAGCCATGAAGGACCCGTCGACAGAAAAAGTCATTTTTAGTATTGCAGCTGAGCCACTCATAAGAGGAGCTTGAACATTCATCCAAGTGTAATTATGTCGTAGGTAGATCCGTCCATCTTGCGCTCCAAAAAATGCCAATTCTCCTAAAGAGGTAGCAAATAATGTTAAGCATTGTAAATCATAACTATAAATAGTATTGTCTCTCAAGTATTATAAATTACCCAAGGGGTGGAACTTCAAGACGGTAATTGAAACGTTTTTTCTAAATACTTTTTTACTACAATTCAGTTTCTGAATCTCGTAGTCATAAACATGAACATCGCCTACTTTGGTTACGAATACGACGTGAGGTCTAGTTACATAAATTAAAAAAAATTTCATTGTCATTTTTGTAAAATAAGTACACTTAAAAATAATTGGTGTGAAATGGGAAATTACGTATTTGGACAGACGTCCATTGCGACCCAAGGTGCTGGAGCTCCTGGAACGAGCATGTCAACTTTTCCTTCCATGAAATGACAATAATACAGGGAGCCACTATCAGTACCTGCATAAAAACAATACTATACTTAAATATTCCAAAAAGAATATATTCCCACATAAAATCATCATTTTTCCACAAGAACATTACTTTATCACAACAATATCGTTACACAATAAAACAGTATCCAAGTTTCCACAAGTAATATTGCTTTTGCACATTTTTATTAATATATTTAGGCAATAAAAGGTATAATAAAACGTAAAAAGTAATGAAATATGTGGAAAAGTCAATATTACTTGGGGAAAATAGATACTATTGCAATGAGTGACCATTTTAGTGGCAGGGGTTTGCCATTATGGTAAAATGACTATAGTTGTGGAATAGTGACGGTTTCCAAATGTGAAAAACTGATTATTTTTGGTGTTCAATATAATCATTGGTCAAAAAGCGACTCACAGAGCGTAAAATCGGGTATGTTCAATGGAGATCTTTCAATTGACGTTTCAGAGAGAGGTTTTCTCTTTCGACCCCCAAATGAATAGTCTACTACGATGCTATTTCCTTCATGATGGATGTGACTCTTTTCTCCATCAGTGTAATGGGAATCTAAAATAATAGTACTTTATAGTAAAACTGCCTTTACTATAATTATGAGACAACAAAAAGAGTTTTCCAAAGAAATTCAATGAAAGAATAGTAAATTATCTGATATTTACTCATGACCATCACGAAATGCGGAATATGTTCGGTCAGATTGAAGGAAACAGAGGTGACGGGTTCACTCATCATAATAGTTGGCGTCCATCGGACTATTTTGAAACTTTCGTCAAAGAATCTTAAGATACCCTTCTCGTCTCCAGCAACCAAATAACTGTAAATAATCCAAAATAATCATCCAACTTTATTTCCAGTCCCTTGTAGCCAAAATGCAAGTTTTTCCTGAAATTACTTTTACCTTTTGTATTTATGGAAACAAGTTATCCCGTGATCACTTAGCTTGAACGATCTTTTATACTCCTTTATATTTTTAGTAGGGTCAATGGGTTTCTTCAGTCCTAGTCCCATAGGTTTCTCCCAAACAATTGCGTAACCTAAATACATTTGCGTTATTATAATGGCGAAAATTTAAATGCACCACCAAAAAATTATAAGTATCGCCAATGAAAAACCTGAATGTGCCACTTATATATGATATACCAGGTAAATCTTTGCCTAATGCCAGAAAAACTGAACTGGTCACCTTTAAAATTGAAATTGCCACAAGTTTTATACATGGTGGCGAATTTTATGTAAGGCAATGTTGGAAAGTTTTGTAAACTTGTGGGAATTTCAGTTTAAAAGGTGGCCAGGTCAATTTTTTGGTATTGAGTAAGGATTTATCTTGCAAAACCATGTACAGGTGGTACATTAGGTCTTTGCTGGTGATACTTTCAGTTTTTCGGGGATATCTTTAAATGGCAACCTATTTTGTTTTGACATTGTAAGTAGTATTATTATCATAATTATAGTGACTTACCCAACATTGTGGTTGTTACAAACCATTTATCTTCGTTCATCCACAAACCTCCTGTAAATCGTTTCATGCGTGCGATGAATTTTGTTGGCACTTTGGGTTTGTGAACATAAATAGTTTGCGCTGGTTTATTCTACATCATAAATGTCAAAATACTTTAACTCCTGGTTATTATTACATAAAAATTTGCATTAGAAATATCTTATTGGAAATAAAGTCAAATTACGTAAGTATAGAAGAGCATATGGACGTCTCCGAAGGTGGCGAAATAATTCGGAACAAATTCGCAGAATACAATAACCTTTTGGATTCCAGCTTCTTGTGGCAAATCACACGAACCTAAAAGGAAATCATGCTTTAATTCCGTTTTTTCACAAAAGTCAGGATTACGGTTTGAAAATTAGTATTGCTTCAATTGAGAATGGTACTTAAGGGCAATTTAGTATCCTTGTGATCAAAGGTCCACATGCACACTCTTTGTTTTCCACAGTCTTCAGCACCAATTGTAGCAAATAAATACTCCGTCCCCGCAAACGCTGCATTTATAATTCCAGAACCGTCATGGGGGCTTGGAAACAACTTTACAGGTACACTGGAGACAAAAAGGTTGAATTAATCATTAAAATTAAACCATTTATTGCAGTGAAAGTTATAATTGTTGTCTTCAGTGATCAAAATGTAAAATAGTGTGTTTTTGATTACTTACAACGAAATCATATCCCAAATAATCATGGAGCAATCTTTTCCAGAGTCCCCAGATATCAGGAAATTAAAAATATGATCGGTGACAAGTGTGGTGATCATGTTTTTCTATATTTATGGAACAATTAAACATTATTGTCATTAACTAACGGTGAAAAAGACAAAAATCAGAATTAAGAATTTACGTGGCCTTGAAAGCAGCGCTGAGTGTTTCGGAAGAAATCCAAAAGGACAATTGCGTTTGAAGCAGCATACAATACGGAATTTTTGTGAAGTCCATTGGTAAGATTTATAGCAGGAACTTCTCGGAGACGACCGCACACACGAACTAGTTTCTTTAACAGACAAGGAGTAAAGAAAAGTTAATTAACCAATTCACAAACAACAAAACTAATAAATATTTACAAAAACATCAAAATATATTTTTACTGGACTTACAAACGGAGCGAAATTATCTTTGGGTAAGAGATTTTCTTGTTGTGCTTCAGGAATATCAGGTTTTCTAGTAGTAAGACCAATATCGAAGGGATGACAATCAAAGTGACTCACTTCTTCTTCCAAATCGAGAAATTCCGCAGAATTTACCTCCTTTGGGGGTTGCATTGTAGAACCAACGGAACGCACAGATTTCAGGGTCACCATTGATTCCTGAAAAGACAATTCTTTCGGTTTGGTGCTTGGAGGCGAGGATACGGATTGGACCGATGATGACATCGTGAACGTCCCCGACATGATGGTTCTCTCAAGTTTTTCCGGAGATTTGTAACAGAATCAGCTGTTTGCCAACGATTTCTTCTGATTTATCAATACTTTTCGGTTGTGACTGCACGCGAGACGACTTGCTCTACAAAATTCCTATCTGCAATATATTATACTCAATCGCATGATAATAATAAAGTAGTCATAGCCATAGTAATGCAGAAATACACAAAGGCGTCACCATGAATATTGATTTATTAATCTACAGGTGATGAAATAAGCGGTTTTAACACAATTTGTGTTAAATATAATATAGAAGTTAAATATGTAGTGTAAATATATAGAAGTTCTTGTAACTTAAATTTTGATTGTTTTTTCAGACTTTGAGGGAATAGCCTGTGGTATTTTTATAATATTCTGTAAGAAGCCAGTTCAAAGAGAAAAAAATCGCGTTTCGTAGCTCAGAAACAAAAATAAACATGTATATTCGTTGGACTGTTTTATGAAGTCTTACGATTTATGAACATTTACTTTTACATGTTTCAAAGGCACGAAGAACTCTTAGGCTTCACTTGTACAGTAAAATGATTAAAATTATATAGATTTTATTACGTGTAAAATATTTTAATAGGAGCTGTTGCAAAGTTATTTGATGTTTTACACTTGCTAGAAACAAACGTCAGTCAGCCTTCTGTTTTTCTGTCCTCTTTCCGGAGAAGTCGTTCCTCGTCCAGGCAGGATTTCTTTCGATTCCTTGACGAGAAGTCTCTTCTTTTCAGCTTGAGTTTTCTGATACTGCAAAAAAGGAATAACTTGGTAGCCAGGTTCCTGTTGCACATTTAGCATGACCAGTGCAGCATGGTATATATCATTTAAAGAGACAAATAGTGAAGTTTGGTTTTGCCACCACAGCTGAACTGTAAATTAAAATAAGTTTCGATACAGTTTAGCATTTAGCATTACAAAAATATTTTATACTGTACTACAAGGCATTGTGTATTCAAATATATATGAATTGGCAAGAAAGTGAAAATAGGCTATGGTCTTAAAAATGCCAATGATGGTTTTGCGTACTAACTTGTACCAAAGGGACTAAAAATATTCTGTATATTCTCTGCACTAGCATTCTTGGGGCAAGTGACGTAAAACACATGCGACCTGGAAGGTGTTAAATCGGCTCCTGAAATATTCAGATAGGTCAAGTCCCAAGGTTAGTATATTGTTATAGTGATGAAGGTTTGGACAATTGGAGATACTTTCTTCATAAATGAATTGTGACGTCACGATGAGTAAAATTTCTGAAGATTAGTCTGCACTCTCGGTTTCCCAATCCCCCAAACTCCTTTATTCAATCTAGTGTTTGACCACCTAAATGTTAATCTATTTTCTTGAGACCAATTTTGAAAAAATTGTATTGAAATGCGCTTTCGAATGATGTATATAATTTGGGGGTGGCTTGCCCGAATTAATCCCCAGAGTGGAATTTAATCACTTTTCAGTGGTGCATATTTGCTTAATGCATATAGTTAAACAGTATGGACATCGAAAAGTTAGTGGTAGCTCAAAAAATTCTAGCAAAACTGAGTTTTGACACAATTTTATGGATTTTTAAGTGCCCGGGATGACCTTTCTAATGGTATCTTTAAGAAATTCTCCTCATGATGACGTCACAATTTAATTACATGGTAACTAGTCAAATTTTTTACAGAGAATGTCCATACGTTGGTCAAGTCCACTATTCGCCTCTGAAAAATAAAAAGTCGGTTAATCACATCAGTAATTATTGACAAAAAATATTTAATTACAATGCAAATGCATTAATTACCATTAATTAAACTTACCATGAACAATTTATTTAGGAAGGGCATAAGGAGTGGGGACACTTGCACACTTGACTTTTTTGGATTCTGAAGGGTTCCCAAGTATTTACACATGCCAATGAAACAGGCCCCTGTGATGAAAGCATCGAATCCTGCCTCATGTTTCTTGGCATCTTTGAGAGAGTAGCAATGTTCCTCCCTACCGGGAAACTTTTCTATTTTAGGAATACCAAACGGTTCGGACTGAAGCTGTTTGAATAATTTGAACAGAGCTGTGGAGTTTATTAATTCTCGAAAAGGGTAAGTTGAAGCCATCAGTTTTGTGTCGATTATGTTGCGAAAAGTATTCTGAACGAGAATCTTGAAATATGCCAAGGTATCAGGAAGTTCATCTACAAATTGATGGATTGTGTGAGTAATGTCCAACAGCATATTGTGTCCTACTACTATTTTCCCAGATTCATGAACCCTCCTAATGACTTTAGAGAAACCGACACTTTTTTCCACATTTTCCAATTCATTCTTCTTCTTTTGCGATTCTCGCATTTCTTTTTGCTCCGCTGTTAGTTTAGTTACTCGCAGAACCCGAGAAGAGTTGTAATTATTATCCCGATTTGGTACCGTTTTCGGAGTCGAAGCTCCGTTTTCGTTTGTTTCAACCGAATTCTTGGCTTCCGGTGCCTCGTCTTTTATTTCCTTTGTTTCAAAATACAATTCGGGGTATTTGAACTTTATGTTATGCAATACTAATTTCTTTTCGTAGGTAGTCAAGTTTGAAAAGTCAAATTCAGTCAACTCACTTAGTATAAATCGCTTTACTTCCTGCTCTGAATCCTCCATAAAACTTTTGAGATTTTCCGGAACTGATAATATTTCATTATTTTCTTCAAAAGCAAATTGTGCCTGTCGGTTTTCCAAATCTTCTTTTATTAATTCCTCCTCTTTCGAATATGTCAGATACGGAATACCGTGATAGATCCACTTGTTAAAGTCGAAGCCATAAGAGGCAAGGAAACTCAATGACGAACTTTCACTTAAGAAACACATGTTCGATGCAACGTGTCCAATCGAATGTGGGAATGTATAGAAATTGTAAGCCTGTAAGCACAACTTCATGTTAGAACAGAAAAATCAAAGATAATAATATAACAATCGTAACTTGAATCGTGAAAACCAGAATCGTGAAAGTGAAAAACATACCTTATGAGTGTATTTATCTGTTCCAGAATCGTAGAAAAACGGACACAAGCCAAACTGGACAACCGTAAACCGACTAGCAGATTCTCGAACTTCTAAATAGCGTTCTTCAACAGTTTCAAAATAATTTTCCTTTTCATCTGAGGCGCTTAGTCCAGTCATTTCACAGTCTATCGCTAGAAAGCTGCAATTCCGAATGCTTTCTTCAATTTCCGGTAGCAATTCTTCGTAATTATCTTTTGTAACTTCCATTTTGTTTCTTTTTTAAAACATGGAAGTTTGCATCGAAAATTTTCAGTTTTTAATTGTCGGATAAAATCTGAAAGCAAAAATATCATTGGGGTTGAAATTATGACTAAGAATAATTATATTTAGAATTCCAAAAAATTGTAAAAAAGCTTTTAGCCAATACTCCATCAGTTTTGGGTTGACTTAGTCAGTACTCTCACTCAGGAAAGAATACTAACCTTTCTTGCAATTCACAGTCTTCTTCAATGATTCTTTAATGTTGATTTTTGGTATATAAGGCATACCTGCCAGAACTACTTAGTTTAAAAATATTCATTTACTTGGTCATCGTTCCACACGTATGAATTATTGTAATCTTAGTATAAACCTTTTGTCTTTCAATGGAGGCAATGCAGATGTTTCTGAATACACCTTATGTACCTTTCTTTTTTGCTTCGCATAAAAAGTTAGCGTCTAGAATACTAATGGGATGCTACTTTGCGTACGGGTTTCACCCACAATTAACTAATCACTAATACAAGTGCTATTTAAGTGTCATGAACACGACAGGACAATAATGATACATAAAAACGAAATCACAAATGTTTAGGAGACCATATAAGGTGTAATATGAATTTTACACTGACTATGCATTGCCACTGATACTGATACCGAAAGGAATCGAGTGGATTGCAAAAAAATTTCAAGGTTTAACACTTAGGCTTAACAGCGTAATAAAAACTAAGCACCTACTTTGTTGACGCCAGCACATGTATGCGTATGATGTGTGATGTAAACTCATTAAACTTTTCAACACAAGTTTTATACATCTCCTTCACAAACAAGGATAATCCGGGTTTAAAACTTGGCATTCAAAATTTCAGAATACGCAGTCTTTCCAATGCATCATTAGTGTCATTAATTTTTTAAAGATTTAGAAAGTTGATTTTATAAAGACTTGGACCAAAATGGTACTTAGAAACAATACTATGGGTTCCTTAAAAGCCGAAGCTGCCCTAACATACCATGCGCCATGAACAGAAAAACTATGAAAAATTTATGTAGCCAACCTAGTTTTTACGTTTTACGTTTTACCCAAGCTACTCTTTTTCAAGAATTTTAAAATTTAGTTTAATTTCGTAACTTAAAAATCATATTATAAACATTATGTAGTCCAATACGGACAACTATATACGCCACCCAAATACATTCTTTCTCTTTGTCAAAGGTAATTTAAGAATTATAAGCCAAAATATCGTTAATCCATAACCGATACTATTATAGATACATGAAATAGTGAAATATAAATACCTAATAATTCTCTTTAATTTTTGTAGAATTCAAACTGAGAACCTAAGTGGACTCTAATCCTATAATATATTGTAATACATATTATCTTAGATGTAAAGGCCACAAGCCACATCATCATGAAATAAATAAGTGATAATAAATAATAACTATGTCGAAGTTACGTAATTTTCATGTTTTTCTTTTAACCAGCAATGCATCTGGAAACTGAATGATATCTCAAGAATTAATTAAAATATCTTGTACACAGTATTTTTTATTTTCAAAAGATCTTTTTTCATATCTATTTAATGTGGCTGTCAAGCTAAAGCTAAATGATTTATTTGTGATTTTTAGTTTATGGTAAACTTGATGGTAAAAGGTGAAAACACAATAATTCCCTCAGAAGAGGCAAGAAGTATGGAAACAAGTTATTCCGTGATCACTTAGCTTGAATGATACTCTTTTATATTTTTAGTAGGGTTTTTTCAGTCCTAATTCCATCGGTTTCTCCCAAACAATTGCGTAATCTAAATACATTTGCGTTATTATACTACATACTGCCGAAAATTAACTGCATCACCAAGAAAATGAAAGTATCAACAATGAAAAACTTGAATGTGGCCACCTTTTTTATGTGAATTGACCACCTGTATATAATTTTGCCAAATAAATCCGTACTTAATACGAAAAAAATTGACCTGGCCACCTTTACAACTAAAATAGCCACAAGTTTTTTAAATGGTGGCGAATTTTATGTAAGGCAACGTAGAAAAATTTTGTAAAACTTGTGGGAATTTCAGTTCAAAAGGTGGTCAGGTCATTTTTTTGGTGTTGAGTAAGGATTTCTCTGGCAAAGTCATAAACAGGGCACATTTAGGTATTTGCTGGCGATATATACTTTCAGTTTTATCGGGGTACCTTCAAATGACATCTAATCTTACGATTAACCAGTTTTCTTTGAAGAAGTTTCAAAATGGTAATTGTCAAGCTGTGAGCAAGTAGCTGAAGAGTTTATGACAAATCTGCATGTTGCTTTCTGTGCAGTAATTTTCTGGGGACTTTGTGGATCAGGAGAACCACGATCACGATTTTCATATTCTTGGCTTACCTATCCTACTTTTGGTCAGCCTACATGAATGGAATTCAAAGAAATCATAGATCTAGTCGAATTTCTTTGCCACATTTTATATGCAAGGTTGAAAATTATATTATTCTCAAAAATGTGAAGCGTACTTATCTTATTTATTGGGAGTTATCTCCATATCACCAATCGCCATAATAAAATGCAAACAATTTCCAGATTATATTTATAGCAACTGATAAATTATCATTATACTTTTTTCTCTAGGGCTTTTCATCGTCTAGCTAGTTGCTCATTATCTAAAATCAGGTGCTGCTCCTCTGTCTATCGCCATTTAGCACAGTGACCAAACGTTTTCCAGATAACCCTCGATCCACTCTGCTATGGTCATGAATTTGGTCATCATTTTCTTGTTCTTCGGTGTTCTAACACAATGCTATGGTAAAGAAAATCTTTATATTTGAACTACAAATGTCATGTTATTATTAAATTGATCTAAACCATTACCATTTTTAAAATTAAGGAATCCAATGCTACCAATGTTGGGATGAATGTCTGGAATATGCAGATTTTAAAATAGTGTCAAGCGATTGCGTGGATGAAGTTGAGGGAGGCAAGACAATCTCAAGCATGTGTCATTCGTTAGATGGCTTTAGAAACAATAAACGTTTTCGTGAATTCAGGTGTGTTCCCGCTAAATATAAAGACGGTTGCAAAAGATCTCCTGACCCAAGCATAACTAACGGTACGGAATGCTATTGCCGCTTCGATTATTGTAACCTTCTTTCGGGTTATGGTTGGACCCCTGACGATAAATCCAGCAGTACCACTGGTAGTTCCCGGGATTCGGATTCCAGTGGATCCGGGGAAATGAAAATGTATCCTAAAGTTGCTTTGACCTTTGGACTCCTTTCATCAGTTGTGCTCTGGAATTTCTAACGGTGATGTTGACACTAATTAAAATTATCGAGTTCACTCAGACAGATTGAAAATGTATTCTCATATTAAAATTCTCTATGAGTATCCATAATAACTGCGTAATTTACAAGAGAAGGTAAAATTGTGAGTTATGAGTTTCAGGCTTGAGGATAATTACACATACAAAGTTGGCCTCAAGTCACGCACCGTAAGGAGATAGGTACGATGTCTGAAAATGCCTCTCAAACTGTTTGAGAAGCATTTTAAAACATTACATGCATTTTCCTATGGTGCGCTACTTGGGGTCAACGCTGTATTTATTTGTTGAGGGAACTTTTTTGCAAATGAATAAATCATATTTTTATGATTGATTTGATATTGATACATTTCATTGATTAGATTGCATATAAAATTGTATGCGATAAATATTTACTCCTGTGATACTTATCATCACTATCACTTCTAAATTCACTATAACGCGATTTAAGTTTTAATTGTACATAGTTAGTGTATAGTGTATATGGAATTGATTGGGAGTGGTGAATCAGAGATACCAAATGTGACGACCTCATTACGAAAGTGTAAGTGTATAAATAGAATTATATGATAATTGATTAAGTGTTCAATAAACACGGAAATTACTTTTTATCAGCTCTGTCTGGTATTATACTCTAACTACTGGAATTTGTGACTGTTATTTAATTCTTTAACTGTTTAACTCCCATTTCATAATTTTAGTTTAATTTTTTTCAGCTTCGTACACATATTTAGATAAATTGATTTAAATTATGAAATAAATTCTGCACATTAACAATTAATATAGACAATTTAAATGGAATCGTGGCAATGGACTTCTCTAATTCTCTGCGGCTTTGGATTATTCAAAGAATTCCGACCTTCAGAACCTTTTCTTACAGAATATCTTACAGATTACAAAGGAATATCCCAAGACCTGGTCAGTTTAACTATTTCTGTAATTTAAACACATACTTTTAAGTAAAGGCCTAACAAAAGGATCTAGTAAAATACAAGTTCCCGTAAAATGTTTTAAGGCCTCTTTCAAAAATCGTGATCCAATAATAATTTTGATTTTGATGATTTTTCTAGTTGGTTCACACAGCATTTCCAGTTTGGACTTACACTTATTTAGGGACACTAGCCATCGTCTTTTTAATCACAGATTTCCTAAGATATAGGGTTGTGGTAATTCTTGAGGGATTGGCTTACGTCACTACTTGGATTATTTTGACATGGGGAAATGACTTGACTGCCATAATTGTTAAGTAATTAAATTAAATTATATCAATAAATTATACAAATGAATTTCTTAGAAGGTTTTATATGGGAAATACCACTAGTGATTAAATTTCGCACATCCCAATGGCAAGAAATTGAAATTTTTCAAAATTTTGTGTTTCATTTCCAATGGTTTTCACTAATTCTCATTTTCCGAGTGCCCAAAAATGTGGAAAATGGTAATCCTGGAAATTATGCACCTCAAATGTTGAAATTTGGAAGAAATTATGATAAACTTACCTCTTTCATTATTTATTTTGTAGTTTTTAGCTAATAGTTGCTTTAAATATTAAACATTTCAATAGTTTGTGGAGATTCTCTACGGAATAGCTTGTTCTACCGAAGTTGCTTACTACACTTACATTTACGCCAAAGTGGATCGATCTCATTACAAGAAAGTGACCTCCTACACTTACAGCGCCATTCTGCTGGGAAGATTTTTTGGAGGAATCATTGGTCAACTGTTCGTGTCTTTCAATATAATGGATTATCACCAGTTGAATTACATTTCCTTAGGCTGCGTCTCAATTGCCACCATGTTTGTTATTTTTCTTCCCAGTGTCGAAAAATCAATTTACTTTTACAGAAAAGTAGAACCCACAAATACAAATGCAATAAATGAAGAAAATGCAATAACTGAAGAAAATGCAACAACAGAAGAAAATGTTTCAACAGCCGACTCTCCACTTCCTGACGAGTTCGAAAATTTAGGGGTGCTAGAAAGAATTCGGAAAACGTACCCGATTATGTGGGAAGATTTCAAAAAGGCCTACTCAGGAAACGGTTACGTTTTGAAGTGGTCTCTATGGTGGGCTTTTGCCACTGCTGTCAACCTGCAAATATTAAATTTCATCCAGGCCCTTTGGGAAACTATCAAAAACGATGACGATCCGGATGCGGAAGTTTACAATGGAGCTGTAGAAGCAATACATACTTTAATAAGTAAATTCGTTATCTTATCATGTATTTAATTTCTTGTATACGAAATTATTATGAATTATTAAGAATTATTATGAATTATTATGAATCATTATAAATTATTATGAATTATTATGAATCATTATATATTATTATGAATTATTATGAATTATTATGCATTATTATGAATTATTGTGAATTTATTATGAAATTTCAGGTGCAATTTTAGCTTTTGGAGTTGGCCATGTGAAAATACCTTGGTTTAAATACGGAGAAATCTTTCTCAGTGTGATTTCGATTATTCAGGGAGGAGGACTAATAATTATGTCCCAAAGTAAAAGTTTAAATCTGTCTTATGCGTGTTATGTTCTTTTCCGGATATTGTACCAAGTCATGATTACCGTTGCAAGGTAATGATTTCGCTAACTTTTCATGTTTTCATTCATTTCTCAATCCCTACTAGATCTTATGCTGTAATAGTTTCTTTTTTTAATTATTTAAGTGCGGAGGTAGCTCAAGGCATCAGTGAAGACAGTTACGGTCTTATTTTTGGAATCAATACTTTTCTTGCCTTGCTTTTCCAAACTATTCTAACTTTAGTGGTTGCAGATGATGTTGGACTTGCATTAGGCGAACGCACCCAATTCCTAATCTATGGAAGCTACTGTATTCTTTTAGGGTTATTGTTTTTAATTGTAGCTTTTTATTCCTTTGGTAAATGGGTGGTAGCACCCAGAAGGTAACCAAATGAAAATTCTATAAAACTTGTGATGTTTAATTTAGTAAATTATTAATAAAAAGTTAATACTTAATTAATTCACCAAAACTGACATTTTGATTTTCTGTGCTAGCGTTATACTTTGTTTGAATTCAAAATGAAAAATTTGTGAAATACATCAAAAAAACCCAAAGATAACTATAAACCGAAACAGCCCCAAAAGTTTTTAAGCGAACCGAACCGAACCAGCCACAAAAAAGTTTTTAAGCGAACCGAATCCAACCAGCCCCACAAAAGTTTTTAAGCGAACCGAACCGAACCAGCCCCAGAAAAGTTTTTAAGCGAACCGAACCGAACCAGCCCCAGAAAAGTTTTTAAGCGAACCGAACCGAACCAGCCCCAGAAAAGTTTTTAAGCGAACCGAACCGAACCAGCCCCAGAAAAGTTTTTAAGCGAACCGAACCGAACCAGCCCCAGAAAAGTTTTTAAGCGAACCGAACCGAACCAGCACCAGAAAAGTTTTTAAGCGAACCGAACCGAACCAGCACCAGAAAAGTTTTTAAGCGAACCGAACCGAACCAGCCGAATCGCAAAAAGATTGTTATCCGATTGCTAAATCAGAATATTTTTGAATTTGTGAATATTTCACTGACAAAATGAAATTTTCGATTTTGTTCACGTTTATCCTAATCATTAAGATTAAGAGTTACAATATATAATTCATTTAATTGACCTTTCTTATTGTTAGCCACCTTTATTTTAGGACTAAGGTGTATGTCATGACTTTATGAAGTAAATGCACCCACCGGATCAACATACTGTGTCCTCGGACAGAGAACGAAGCCGTAATGCAAGTATACAGCGTGTACAATTAAAATTTCCCGAAATCCTGGACCTAACGCTACTGGAATTCAAAGCACTTATTGCTTTTTTGATAAGCACAATGCTACTCTGTGATAAAAATTTTTACCACAATGTCAAAATTGCAATTTTGACATTGTTCCATATTCTTAAGATGGATTATTTTGTTGAAAAACTGTATTTTCACCACGAACAATTGCTGATGCAACTGTTAATTATACTAAATGGTTTGCTAATTACAAAGGAGGATACGAATACGCAAGTTCATTGTCACATACAAATGGAAATATCTTAACAGTAGTGGAACCACCAAACAAAGTAATTATATATATTGCAAACCCTGCTGCTTTTATTAGAGAATTTAGTTGACCAAACGAAAAGTTTCTAATAATTATCACAAAGGATAAGTTTGATGCAAGTAAAATTTCATGGATTAATTGAATTGGACATTAATGCAGTTTCTTTAATGCGATCAAAAAGGAGGTGAGAGAATGCTTCCATGACCGTGATCTCCATCAAATTGTTCACAACGATGATCAGAACTGTAACTGATTACAAAAAAACTAGGACTCCTAACTCTAGTTCATAGAGTATTATGAACTGTTAAAGATTATTGCAAAACCTGTTGTTGGATCATTATACATGCATTGCTGTTGAATAATTATCAATTTGGAGGAAAGATTTTCAATGCGGGTGCGGATATTTTTCGAAGTGGAGGCGGATTTTTTCGAAGTGGTTGGAAGCGGATTTTTTTGAAGCGGTAACAGGTATTTTCGAAATGGAAGTGGATATTTTCAAAGCAAAAAAGATATATTCAATGCGGAAAACGGATATTTTCGAAGTGGAGGCGAATGTTTTCAAAGTGGAATCAGATATTTTCAACGTCGATAATAATTGTGCAATGATAGTCAATTTGAGAAAAACAAATAGAAACACTATCATCATTTCATTATTAAATTAACGTTTATTGCAGTGTGGTAGACCTTTTTGAGTTGCAAATAAGATTTAGGTCGATTACGTTGCGATTTATTATAGCATTACAGTAATTAAAAAGCACTGTAAAATTAGCTCAATAAATGGTAATTCATAAAACTTTCCATTAGTTTCCGAACAACTGTTACCCTTATGTTGATCTGTTTTATGTTCGTTTGTTTCCCATGAATCTGTCGAGTGGCTGGTCTCGGCGTTAGGTTTCTGAGTATTTTCCCACCAAGGTGCATCGATGCCAAAAATATGATGATAAGACTTGTCATTACAACCATCATATTTGCAAATGCAATCATCTGAATCATTTTCCGGCTCACAAGTATCGGCATAGAACTGTTCTATATAACAAAGGCGATGTATAGCAGAAGGTTTGGGTCCCGGGTTTCTGTAAATTACCGTATTGCACACAGTAAGATTTTTTTGGCACTCAAATGATGTAATCTCTTTTCCGTAAACACAATCTATTGATTCGGGGTCTGATAATTCATAATAGCAACTCTTACAACTGAGTCTTCGTCCTGTGGTGAACAATTAAATAATGTATTAATGTGGCAGTACAGAATTATACAGTTAATAATTTCAACTAAAAATAAAACAATTTTTCGATGGCTGCTTGTTCAAATTAAATCTTTATAAGAGTATTAATTTTTACCTCTACCACTGCAGAATCTTAGCTGAGTAACACACAGGATGAAAAACGTGAAAATAAGCGACTTCATTTTTATACTGCTTACACCAATGTAATATTCACAAATTCATTAATATTTTGATTTAGATAATCATTTCTCAGGAAAATTATTTACATTACACACTGATAACTTCATATTATTATAGGAAGTCTACAAGATACGCAAATAAAAATTATTTGCATCTTAAAATCTAAAACATACTAGTGTCATAGGGTTTGAGGTTCAAATTTCGCGCTTCGAGGGAAGGCCAGGGGAACCGGCTATGATTGTTAAGTTATGCGAAATTTGGACCTCAAACCCTATGGCACTACTATGTTTCAAATTATTAATTAAATTTGAAATTTCTGTTAATTAAGTTAATTTAATTTAGTGGCATTGATAGTGAAATCAGTATGCATAGAAAACTATTGCAATTGGTTTCATGTCTCTGTCATGTTTAGAACGGAAGATATATGTGTTACCGTCAGTGAGATAACACGGACAATTAGGCTCTTTGACTAGGCTCTGACGCAACATTTGAAATGACCGGTCCCCGAGACCACAGCTATGCCAGGCATATCGAAGTACAGATAAAGCAGTATTGTATTTCATTAAGAATGGTTTATTGGTTGCAGTCATATATGTGAGTTCATAAATTCAATTAGAAAACATTAGATAATATGTAATAAGATTATGTTATGAAAAAATTCATTGTTTGAACAACACATTATTAAGAGGAGCGCAGCCCTCTTTATAACAATGAATGATCTGTCTGTCTGTCTGTGCGTCTGGGCACAGTGACCCGCAATCAAACACTCACCGCTAATGAAACACTCACCGCTCACCAACTCACCACGCGACTCTTTGCTACATTTGTGTTAACGGATTTATTCACGGTTCTTATAATGATATTCCGACATGACATTTCGTGCCACATGGTATATTATTTTTTTGCAAACACATCTATTAATTTCGCATCCATATTTGCATTTACAAATCGAAGCAATGCCGTATGACGTAACTGGACGGATATCAATATATATTTTACCGTTCTTCTGTACACAAAGTTTTCTGAATCTGCACATATTTTTCATACTCTGATTTTTCAGTAGTTTAAGAATTGCTTTTTTCGCATATCGTTCCTCTTCATCGGAAAGGCACATGATCATTAATTCAGAAAGGTGCTAAACCACTTGATCACTAATTTAGAAAGGTGCTAAACCATTTGATCACTAATTTAGAAAGGTGCTAAACCACTTGATCACTAATTTAGAAAGGTGCTAAACCATTTGATCACTAATTTAGAAAGGTGCTAAACCACTTGATCACTAATTTAGAAAGGTGCTAAACCATTTGATCACTAATTTAGAAAGGTGCTAAACCACTTGATCACTAATTCAGAAAGGTGTTAAACCACTTGATCACTAATTTTAAAAGGTGCTAAGCCACTTGATCCCTAATTCAGAAAGGTGTTAAACCACTTGATCACTAATTCAGAAAGGTGCTAAACCATTTGATCGCCAATTCTGAAAGGTGCTAAACCACTTGATCACTAATTCAGAAAGGTGCTGAACCACTTGATCACTAATTTAGAAATCTGCTAAACCACTTGATCGCTAATTTAGAAATGTGCTAAATCACTTAATTGCTAATTCAGAAAGGTACATTGCCCATTTGCATCGTAAAATACATTAAGTTGACATTTGCGGGACCTCTGGGAATTAGTTTCTCAAGCAACTTCATAGACATTTTAAAAGGTGCAATAAAATTTTTGTATAACAAAGAAGACTAGAGCCACGATCAATTAGTGATAGATCGTACACTGCAATTTATTTTACTGCGAATTGCAAATATATTGCTATCCGGTTGATAATTCAGAATATTTCTGTACTTGTGAATATTTCACTGGTGTAAGCAATACAGAAATGAAATTTTCGATTTTGATCACGTTTATCCTATTCCTATGTTATTCAGCAACGATAAGAGTTTCATAGTTTCATATAGTTATTGTTTAATTTTAATTGCAACTATACGATTAAGGGCACAATTTATATCTCGTTTGACACTTTTTATTTGTCAACCAACTTTATTTTAGGACTAAGGTGTATTTCATGCTTTTATGAAGTAAATTCACCCAGCGGATCAACAGACTGTGTCCTCGGACTTGAGAAACCAGAGAACGAGGACTGTAACGCAAAGAATACAACGTGTACCATTAAAATTTACAGAAATCCTGTTCCTATCTCTACTGGAATTCAACGCATTTGCTTTTTTTATAAGAAGGATAATGTAGATATCTGTGATCAAATTGTAATTTTGGCAGTGTTTCATATTCTAGTAATGTGACGGAGCACGTCTTTAAAAAATTGATTTATCATCAAGAACAATAATTGCTGGTACAACTGTTAATCTCATGAAATGGTATGCCAATTACAAGGGAGGACGTAAACACCCAAGTTCATTGTCAAACACAAATATCTTAACCGTAGTGGAATCACCAAATTTGCAATTTGGTGGTTGGTAGAGAGTTTAATCGACCAAACGAAAAGTTTCTAATAATTAGCACAAAGAGTGAATAAAAATAGTATGTATTGCTATATTAATTTCTTTCCTATAGATTAGAGGGTAAAAAATATTTACCAAATCAAGTCAAAAAGTTATTGAATGCACCGATATTTTATTATAAAGTGTGTACATTACATTATTTACATTTTTTAGTTTAGTAAACTTATTTAAAGCGCGGAGTAATTTTACAATGAAGTCCATTTTTAGTTCGTAGAGAAACATTGGGGATTATTTGCACTGTTTCCATTGGCTCTCCCGGTGAAAACCAAAACTTTCTTAGCATCGATGAAAGAATTACTTTGGCTGCAGATTTGGCAAACACTTGACCTAAAGAATTCATCAAAAACACTAAATATTTTATTAAAATGATTTAAAAAGTGAAAACCATAAAAATGGATAAATCTGGAGACCTAAGCAATTTCTTGGCCCAGCGGCAAATGGAACAAACGAGTAAGAACTTCGGCCACTGCAATTCTCCGGTGAAAATCGTTCGGGGTCAAATTTCTTTGGGTTGGGATAAACTTTTGGATCCATGTGAATGTCTATTATTGAAATGACTACTGAAATCCCTGCTGGTAATACTTTTCCATTTCCTACATACGTATAAATACTTATTACTATGTAATTATTACAAACTTTTAATTATCTCGCTAAATGAATTATTATTTACCCAAAGTGACATCTTGAGTGAGTGATCGAAAAATGAATGGAAGAGGTGGTCGAAGTCTCAAAGTTTCTTTAAAGCACATCTCCAGGTACTTCATTTTGCTTAAATCCTCGGAAGTAACCCGCCGCTCGGTGTCCCCGCCGAAAATCTCGTCTAGCTCCTCTTGCACTTTTTTCTGGCATTTCGGATGATGCGAGAGCAAGAAGAACATCCAAGCCATTGCTATTCCTGTTGCTTCGTAACCCTTATTAAAAATTGAGGTATAAAAATATTAATCGTGATATTTTCCTGATTTGATGTAATTTTGTAAAAAAAAATACTTACGGCCACCATGAAAAGATCAGTTTCATTGCGTATTTCAATATCCGTTAAACGGCTACCTCTTTCAAGACTTTCGGATGATTGGAGCAAAATGTCCAGAAATGCAAGCCGAGTTTTATCTAAGCTCAGTTTATAATTTTAATACAGATTTACTGCAAAAATAAATGAAAATTTATTAAAAATTCGAAATACTATTTTCTTGAGTGTTACTCGACACATCTTTGTTTTGCGCAATAAGTTTTTTTCTTTCAGCAATAACATTTTCCGTGAATTCATGCACGATTTTCAGGTTCTTTTTCTCTTGTCTGCCTTCTGGGGAAATTTTCCAGATGATATTTGGTTGTAACCAAGGTTGAAGAATACGTTTGGCAATGAGATCCAGAACTCTGGTATTAATTAACACAAATTTCAAATAATTTGCAGCTTAACATTATTAAAAATTAGAAAGCAAAAATAAAAAAGATATTTTGCACCTACGAAGTAACAGTTTTCAGATAAATCAGATTCTGTTGTGTTTGAGCTCCAATCTTAATTCCCATTGCAGTATCTGAAGTATTAATTACAATGGGCCATATTTTATACATTCTTATATGTTGTCACGTTAATGTTAATTAGTGAACATTTTGTTTTCTAAATTACCACAAATAACATCGAGAATGCACCGAGAGGAGTATGGATACATATCGACAATTCCTTTGTTTACACATTCAGCCTCAATGACTTTCCTCAACACTTCTCCCTGTTCATTGAAAACCTGGAGAAATTCTTTTTGAAGACCAAAGGTAAATGCCGGAGTGACAAGTTTTCTTCGGCATGACCAATCAGCACCTAATCATCAAGCAATTTAAGTGTAGCAAATAATTATTTACTTCATTATTCTAACAACTCTAATTATTTCACGTCCTGACTAACCTTCTTTAATAAATAGTGAGTTTCCTAACCATGGTCGCATTACATTGTAGTCCCTGCTTTTGTTGATATGCACAGAAGAAGATAAAATTACCTAAAATAAAAAATATGAAATCTCTTTCAAAGAATATCTAAAACTTTATAAAGTAATTTGAGATATAGTGAGTACCTATAATTACCTGTGCTTCTTCTGCAGATGATATCAAGACATATGGCAAATTAAACATCCATAAGCAGATAACACTTCCGTAAGTATTGATCAAGTCTCTCACAGTTTGTAGGAGGTCTGAAATATATAAATAAATAAATAATATTTAATTTAGTTTAAAATAAAACAAAACTTTTTGAAACCAAATATTCAATTTACCAGGGCCGGGAACATTAAATGTCAGAGCATTTCCAACAATGGGTAGTGTTTTCGGACCGGGTATCTCTTTAAGAAATTTGTCAATCCTCGAGTTTCGCTTGACCAACTTGATATAGAAAAGTGTGGCCACGAATATTAGGAAAGCTATACTGATTTCTATATAGGAAAGATGATAGTGCAGAAAGTTTTTCATTATTTCTGCCATCTCCGTGTAAACACTCATTTTCTCATTTGAGACGATAAAACCTATGCTGTATCTCAAATGCAGTTTAAGAAATGAATGCTCTGCTCTGCAGGATCAAGTTTTTAATTTGTGAACTGTGGAAAATTTTCATGTTTTCATCATGCATAATGATATAGAGGCACATTGTAAACAATAACATGCTTACACATGAAAATTGTTAGTTTGCGGACTTTTTGTTTTCATTTTTGCCTTCTTGACATTTTGATTAAATATTAATGGAAGATATTAGTTATCACATCAGTAAATAGAAATCCCCAAATCCCACTCTTCGTTTTCATTTTGTTATCACGAAAACAAATCTAATAACAACCCTTACGTAGTTTAGCTAACGAATTTATTGACTATGGAACCTAAATTAATACAGAAATAATGCTATTTTTTCTACATAATTAGGTAGTAAGTAAATGGCAAAACTTTACTGTCTGGAAAATCTTTAAGAGAGTAAATAAGTTACGGAATTTTTGTTTACTATCTATCACAACCTCAATCTATAGCAAGAAAAGTAACTACATTAATATTAATGCAACAAGTTTGTTATTAATAAATAGAATCCAATACTAATCTCAATTTTCACGTATAAGAATTCCTTAAGTATTCTCTAAAACATGTATGCAGAAATAAATCTCAAATCATTTCGTGGAGATTCTATAATGGTCAGGAGGAGATCACCTTTTAGGGAAATAGTTTTATTCGCCATAATTGGAATTATACTATACAAAGGTAACATAAAATTGTATTTGCGTGACTTCTGCCAAGATCTGCCAGAGAAATATCCCCAATTACTTGAAGGATGAACTAGTGGTTTGAATTCGCAATACCTGTTTTTTATCGCTTGTTAATGCATACAGAGCCACAGTCAACATAAAAGTAGTAGTTACTTGGTAGAGATGCTTGGGTGTAATTTATTACTTACCAAGTACTGTGATCATACGTAGAATTGAAGGAGAAAAGGAGATCGATGTAGCTGTGAATGAATAGCGTTTGCTGTTTAGTGGAGTGGATCACGAAGGAAATAAGAAACATGTTTTCTATTCAGCATTCAGTAACATGTGGGATTTGCCAACAGGTTTAGCCTTTCTCGCTGTAACAATACGTTTTTAATGGAATAACCAATAAATGATATGCTTAACTATTATAATTGCTCCGTATGCACGTGTTTCGAAAAATATCTATTTTAATACGTTTTAATGATTGCTCTATGGGAATATTTGGCGAATTATGGTAATAATGGGAACAAGTGTTATAAAGATGGAGGCTGGCTAAAAAAAGAACCATATTGTATTCCGAATTAATAGACTTTTTCAAAGTCAGAGTAATACGGAATTTTTGTATGAACACTTGGATTGTTCTTTACAATTATTTAATATTTTAACTTAATTTTCCTCTGAAACAAAAGAAACCGATTTGAAGATAACTAATTCAAATTCTAGTTGGACTGCAAGTAAATATCGGTTTTTAAGTCTAAAATTTGGATTTATTTGAGTTTTCTCCGTTGTAGTAAGCGTTAAGCTACGTTTCTGAGTTTTCCCCATTATAGGAAGCGCTAAGCAAACTTTTTGAGTGTTTCCCATTATAGGAAGCGCTAAGCTAAATTTGTGGAGTTGTTGTACTCCTTTGGTTCACTTGTGGCGATCCAAGAAAATTTAAAGGGGCTCTTCTGTGGCTATCCAAGAAAATTTAAAGGGGCTCTTCTGTGGCGATCCAAGAAAATTTAAAGGGGCTCTTCTGTGGCGATCCAAGAAAATTTAAAGGGGCTCTTCTGTGGCGATCCAAGAAAATTTAAAGGGGCTCTTCTGTGGCGATCCAAGAAAATTTAAAGGGGCTCTTCTGTGGCGATCCAAGAAAATTTAAAGGGGCTCTTCTGTGGCGATCCAAGAAAATTTAAAGGGGCTCTTCTGTGGCGATCCAAGAAAATTTAAAGGGGCTCTTCTGTGGCGATCCAAGAAAATTTAAAGGGGCTCTTCTGTGGCGATCCAAGAAAATTTAAAGGGGCTCTTCTGTGGCGATCCAAGAAAATTTAAAGGGGCTCTTCTGTGGCGATCCAAGAAAATTTAAAGGGGCTCTTCTGTGGCGATCCAAGAAAATTTAAAGGGGCTCTTCTGTGGCGATCCAAGAAAATTTAAAGGGGCTCTTCTGTGGCGATCCAAGAAAATTTAAAGGGGCTCTTCTGTGGCGATCCAAGAAAATTTAAAGGGGCTCTTCTGTGGCGATCCAAGAAAATTTAAAGGGGCTCTTCTGTGGCGATCCAAGAAAATTTAAAGGGGTTCTTCTGATATATTACGTTCTTGGATGTTCCTTTTGCTTTGAGGGCTTTATTGATACGAGTGTAATATAAAAGGATCCAGCTCACATTAGGACTTTTACTATAAGATTAAGGGAGCCACGATTTTCATATTCTTGGCTTACCTGTCCTACATACTAATATCATATGAAGAGTATCAAGGAATTCAAACGAGAATTTATTTGATGCTCACCCAATTGTCAATATTATTGCAAATTTGCAAAGCGAAACATTTGTATTTGTTGTGAATGGATTATAATTGATGGAGTTAGTAAATAGTTACCTGAAAATGCTATTATTAAATGGTCATAAAATTTCATCAATAAATTATTGAATAATGATAAAACAAACGTTTTAATTTCATGCATTTCGTGCATTTTGTGCGTTAAGCATTTCGTGCAGTGCAAGTTATGCATGGGAGTACCGTGATCCCAGATCTTTCTTTAACTTTATAGGTAGCATAGATGTTAAAATGTGCAATTTATACAAAATCACTTAATTTTTGTAACACCCTGTACATGAAGGAACCATTTAATTAAGGATTGTTTACTTATTGTTAATGTATTCTAAAAATGCTACGTAATTATGTTCACATAACGTACTTTAGATTGCATGCTATTTTTCTGCAAATGCACGAAAGTTAATTTGCAAGTATTTTTGCATTTTGGCATACAAAATTGGCAAAATATTTCTATCGCCCCAATCGCACCATATTGGGGTATAATGGCCTAATGGCTCCGTCCATCTCTGTTGCCAAAGCATTGTCCCTCCTTAACTGATGACTGCTTCCTCCGATAGTAGCCTGGCATTCATTACACCGGCTTTCATGCGTTGCCCCTAAATGACGTAATTATTAGAAATTTACAAAATGTTGATAATCCAATATTCAAAATAAAAGAATATATTATATGTATGGAATCACAATTGCAAATACTTTTAAAATTACCTCCGCATTCTGTTATGATATAAATATGTCCATCTGGACACTTAAACCAGCGTCCCTGCCTCGTATCGAAAGCTCCTAAGATTTCTCTTCGTTCTCTATCGGAAATTCCCAAACCGGTTCTCAATTTGTCTTCCAAATCCTAGATAAATAACCATATTAAATTAAAGAATTAAAAAAAGATTGAGTGCATCATGAAAAAGCTAGTTAAAAAATTCCATTTTACCTTTAACGCTTTGTAAACACTTTTTTTGATATTTTTTGAATATTTTTCCATATACAGAAGTCTTCCCAATGCTTTTTCGTAAATAGGTGTTGCTGGATGTCCATCAGTAAATCTCGGGGATGACCGCCAAAGATACATCTGGTGAAGGTCATACAATCGTTCAAATTCAGCATCGAAATCACGAACTTCAATACTGCTGAGAGGAATTTGACGCTTCATCATTTTGTCAAATAAAATATTATAGCGTTTTCGCAAGTCTTCTAAAAGAGTGTGCTTTAATTCTCCAGAGTTGCGCAACACCTTTATTGCATCCTCACCATGTTTGGCAATCAGTTCAACACTTTTCATGTTCGCCTCCTCAATCTAAATAGTTTATTTCACTTAGAACTACATTCTGAGGAATAAAACACATACAATGAAAAATAAATACTTACCTTCTTAGGAACAACAATTAGAGGTCTGATAAAGCTGTTTACTCCATTGGGAACACTGTTTGCTAATTTCTGGAGAAGGTAGTCCCGTAATGCAGGAAAAAACCTTTCCCAAAATCTGTCTGGGTCGCTCCATATAATTCTAGCAATCCAAGTATTTATTTTTTCTTCAACATACGTTTGATTTCCGAAAACCTTTATTTTCACTTCCATAACATTTTTTAAGTGGCCCTTTATAATATTTCCATATCTTCTTGAAGACCGAACCAAAGTTTGGCATTTAGGGCATTTCTTCGTCGTGATTTCTCCATGTTCAATATCGCCTTCCATTACTTTATCCATACCTTTACTTTCAATGGTGCACTTGCAGTCCTCAAGGCAAACAAACCTTTAAAACAAACAACAGGTTATTGCAGTAATGTTATAATAGTGATTTGATTGTTTTGTTGGCAACATTTTTTCGACCTTGCATCTTCTTCGTCTTCAAAACCCAAAAACACTTCGGTGAGTTCTTCAAAATTGCATTCACGACATAGAGGAGGACAAGGTTCACCACAAAACCCATCCATAAAATTATTTTAAACCTATTGTTAATCTAATCATATTTTAGCTATAATAAGTTATAGTATTGAATTCTCTACCAGAAATTTAAATATACTAATTAATATAATAAAGACCAACTTTGGCAAGGAAAAATGAAAATTACCAACGCATGGATGTCCACATTTCAGTACATTTTTTGGACAGGGTTCTTTGCAAGGGCCAATGTCACATAGGTCTCTACATAACTTTGAGCACTTTTGATGAATGCAACCGTAAGTGCACTTTTCCTAGGGAACGGAAGAGAACAAATGGCAATGTAAATTTCCTTTCTTCATATGCTAATAAGACTACAGTTATAAAATCTTACATTGCAATCGATACAAGGTTCTCCACAAACACTTTTACATTCAATGTGCTCACATTTTAGGGTGCAGGGTTGCTCGCATGGAGGGCATGATACAGAACATGGAAATTTACAACTACACAAGGAAAAAAATAATTAACATACATGTGAGCACTTTTAAAAACTAAATGTAAGATATACGAGGGGACTTACATGTGACCGCACACTAAAGTTCTTTCGCATTTTTCTTGACTTTTTAAATGAATTTTCACATTCCGAGACCGTTTTCACATTCCGAGCAAGTTTCTTTACAAAAGTGATCACATCCACCATTCCTACTGTTAAAACTTTCTCCACATAGAGATTGACAGTACTTAACCGATTCTCCAGGAAGTACTGCACAAAACGGACAAGTATTATAATGTAAGTATTTTCACCTGGATTCTTAAATTGTAATATGAAAATTATAATTACTAGTATCAGAAAGTCGGCAAGGAACTAATGTGTCATGATTACAATATGATGACAATTTCGGTCGAATTCGCTGTTCGCATAATCTTTTAGAGGCAACCTCACTGCAGGGAACGTTTTGATCATGTCCGCAGTCCCGAGAATATTTCTTGACTTCTGTCTACAATATTAAGCAGTTTTACTACAGAAAACCCACATATACCAGAAAATGCTAAAAATCCGTAACTTAATTTCCTTAAACTTACCATGCAAGGGTAACAAGGTTGACAACAGAGATTTGGACACTTGTGTTGACACGGTTCCAATATGTTATCACAAGGAAACATGCATACATGGTGTTGCATATCAAAGCTGCATTCTACGTCAGTTTTATGACCACATGGAGGTGTTTTATTTACTTTGATTAAGCATGGTGGGCATGACTTGTTGCATTCATGACTACCCTTACATTGGTGAAGATCTATTTAAAACATGGAAAAATGGAAATTATCAAATAATAATAATAATTAAGGTTATTTTTAGTTAATATGCATTTTTTAACCTGCAGCGCATTTTCGACCACATTTCTTACTACGTTGCACATTTCGACTAAGTGGGAAAAATTTTTATTGGATATTTAAAAGCACCTCAAAAATACTTGGTTTACCTCAAGAAAAATAATTCCTTTACCTCATGTAAATACATTTAGCTAATAAATATTTATTTAGTCTCAAGTATCTTTACTTCGAACTGATAGCTTACCATTGCCTCAAATATACTTGAGGTAAATGTACTAAAAATTTAGCAAGTTGCATTAACATTTAAGGCAAGGGTACTATAAGTTTGGAGTAATGATACTTGAGACTAAATAATAATTAGACAAATGTATTTGTAAGAGAGAAAGTGATTATTTTTGTTGAGGTAAATCGATTATTTTTTGAGGTAGACTTAAAGACAAGCCATTTTTATTATGTATTTATTTAATTGAGAAGCCCGGAACAATAAGGGCCCTTTGGATTTTTTAGTTTGTTAATGCCCTTAGCAACTCATGTTAAATTTTCAAAGGGAGTTTCAAAAATGCCGCTTTCATATCTTTATTTTCATAACGCTTCAATTGCATAGATTTTCTGAAATTTCAACCGGGAAAACATTCGACTGCAAATAATTACTTGGGTTCTGTAAAAAATTGTCGAAATTGCAAATCATTTTTAAAAATGGGAAAAACCGACCTGAACGTTCCGCTTTCACAAGTTGCACAGCTAAAAGAGCGAAGGAAAAGATCAAAAAACTTAGATCTATCTAAGAACGCAATCAGAAAGAAAAATAAAAATTCTGGTGTCCCTTATATTTCAAGTAATGGATTTCCCATTCCAGGAAAGCTGCCGCCGTCACAAGTAAGATAAAAGTTTCATTTGTCCTAATATTCGCGTTTAAAGCAAAAATCTGTAGAACTATTACTAATACAAATATCATTGCAGAATAAGGTGTGCGGAATAAAATGTGAAAATGCAGGATGTCATTTTACTGCGGAAGAAAAGCAGCAGATCTTCCAAGAGTATTACAGCAGCTGTAATTATGATCAGCAAACGACTTTCCTTTTATCTAGTATTGAAAGGGTTCCCCCTCCAAACCATGAAGACCAAGAAAATCAAAGGGCTACTAAAAACAGGTTTAGGTAGTGACTTATTTTACACCAAAGTATTTAATGTAAAATATTTATATTGCATTATCATTACTTTAGATATTTGGTTACAATGGAAATTTTTTTTTACTAGGTACTTTCTACCAAGACAAGGAGTAAGGTATGAAGTATGTCAAAAGTCGTTCCAAGATGCACTCCAAATAAAAAGAAAACGAATTAGGATAGTTCAAGGAAAACTGATGCAGGGTTTGCTGATTGGTGACGATCTTAGGGGTAAACACAACAACAGACCTTCCAAGCTGGATGCCTACACCATAGATTTGATAAACAACCACATCTCGAGCTTCCCAACTAGTTTATCACATTACAAAAGAAATACTGGAAATCCCCTAAGGCAATATCTTCCACCTGGTTTGAATTTAGCAAAAATGTTCCGCCACTTCCTTGCCCAAAACAGGAATAATATACGAACATTGTTCCTCAAAAGTGCTTATGAGTCTGAGTTTTGAAAAACTGGATTAAAATTTGCAAAGTTGAGATCTGACACATGTGGCAATTGCGAAAGAAATTTCATGCGAGAGGTTGCTGCTACAAGTCAAGAAGAGCTTAATCAAGTCAGAGAAGAAGCTCAAGAGCATCATTTTGCAGCCGATAATGCATACAAAAAAATGCATGAAGATGGCCAAATCGCAGTAAGGAATCCAAGGGTTGTCAACTTGTGCATGGATGTCGAACAAGTACGTACCTTTTACATTTTATTTCAACAAAACATTTTGCAATCGTATTCTTATATTTAAAAAAAGTAACGGAATCATAAAGGCGTTTTATAAAATAAACAGATCCTTCCAACACCGTCGCTAGAACACAAGGACATGTTTTATTTGCGGCAATATTCGTCTTATAACTATTGCATCTACAACATTGGGATTGATGAAGGTACCATGTGTTTCTGGGGCGAAACTGACGCAGCTAGAGGTTCCGAAGAACTCATTTCATGCCTATGGAAATACATACAAGAAAATTTCCAACCCTTAGAAGCGAATGAAACTAGAAATCTCATTCTCTCGAGCGACAGATGTTTCGGCCAAAACAATAATTTTGTTACCTTAATATTTGGAAAGTTACTGATTGCAAGAAACTATTTCACTTCGGTGGAACAAAAATTTCTTTGTAGTGGTCACTCATTTTTACCCTGTGATCGTTTGTTCGCCCTAATTGAAAAGCAAAAACGGATTTGTAAGGCCTACGTTCCAAATGATTGGCTGGAAATCTTCGCAGAAGCAAGGCCATCCAAACCTTTCAAGGTGCAGCGCATGGAAAGGGAAGATTTTAAGGCATTCGACGATTTATTACCCTACTTGCCACGTCCTAGAACCTTAAAAGTGTCTAAAGTAATGTGGTTTCGCATGACCAACGATGACGAAAGTGGTATACTTTCTAAAACTTCTCATGATGATACGGAACCATTTTTCCGACATTCCCTGTATGCTCCCAGTGCCTCCCGCACGCGCATAAGGAATCGACCAGTCTGGAGTCACTCTCTACTCGATACGTTCATCTTAAGATTGAGAAATGAACATTTACTGCCATTAAGTGTTGAAAAATACACTGATTTAATGAAAATGGTGGATTATTTGCCCCCGCAGTACGCAGAATTCTACAGAAACCTTCCGCATCTGGAAAATCCCCAATGAGTATTCTCGATTATTGTCGTTTGGAATATTTCTTGTGTAATTGTGTTTCACGATATATCTTTACCATTAAGTAATGTTCTGTTTTTTAAGATACGTTCTGTTTGTTACAATAATTAGTAGCATTTGTTCCCAAAATATACACGTAATAAAGTTTAAATGCCTTTGTTCCTTTGGCAATGATTCATCCCCTTTTCAGGGGCAAATAAAGTAAAAATTGTTCATGAAAATCCCCTTTGTTTGTTTACCTATAATAATTAAAAATAAATTAAAATTCCCAGGGCCCTTATTGTTCCGGGCTTCTCAATTGAACATAGGTCTCCGCCCGCCCAATACATGGTACACATTTTCAAATAATTTAAATATACATATTTTGATAATTCACTGTTCAAAATACCTAAGTTGTAACATTAGTTAAGGAACTAATTATCTTAAGATACTTATAAATATTGAAGTACAGGGATTCACATTCCAAATAAAAAAGTACATTTAGAAAATTTTCCTAGACAAGCCATTTTTATTAATAATAAGCTTGTTATGATATGAAATTAATACATAGGTAATGAAAAAAGGTTTTACTTTGTGTTGACAATCTTGAAGAACTTTCTCAATAATAGTTTGAAATGTGATCCCTTCAGGGTCAACAAAACAAGGGGTTTTAGTTACGTGACCACATGGCAGTGTTTTTGCTACAATAACTCTGCAAGTTATGGAATCAGCATTGATGTTACATTCTGCTTCCTTCTGATGACCACACTTTAAATTTCTTGACACTTTAACTCTGCAAACAATTTCTGCAGGATTTTTGTGGCATGCCATTATTTTTTTGTGTTCACATGCTAGAGTTTTTTCTACATTCTCCTTGCAAATAACGGATTTGTCGGAAACATCAATATGGCAAGCCAAAGTTTTGATGTGGCTGCAAGGGAGAGTTTTTTTCATTGGAATATTGCAAGGTTTACAAGGTTACAAGTTACAAGCATCTTGTCCAGGAAGTAAGCTTTGGTCTTCGGACACCCCAGGATTGAAAAATTGTTCGATGATACTAATAGCTATAGCTTTGTTGTAAACGGAAACGTTTTCATGATTTTGAAGTTCTTCGATTTCGTTGAGTCCTCCACACTCTTCAACAACGAATGCGATACGCTCCAATTGACCAACTTGGTTTGCTGCTTTTAAAATATTCTCAAGAGCGTCCATGACAATTATTAAAGTATTCGAATCCCTAAGGCGGAGGCAATCGCACAGAATCGGCACAACTCCGTACTTGCACAGAGCTACCATATGATTCACAGTACCCCCAGTGGTAATATTAACTTTTGCAGGCATAGCACCTGAGTCCATCAAGAGAGAAATCTGGTTTGCAGTTCCAGCAGCAATATTGGAGAATGTCCAAGTTGCCTCTTTAACAATTGATGGTTTTGAATGCTAGAGAAGCGGAGTTAGGTGTGGAATAATTCCTGCCTTGATCACAACTTGAGTTTGGGAGTCAGTACCGGTTACAATATTGCAATTTATATTTATTTGAGCCCTTCGGAGTGTACCTACATACGTATAGTAAAATGGGGAATGATCTAATATGACTTATTATGAAGGGAGAGATGCAATAATCATTACCCCAAGGGGAAGATCCAACATGTGTGCATACGTACCCTTTTCACCCATCAATTTACTATTAAGCCCACCCACATAAAATACATTAATTCTTTATGCTTACGATTCGGTTAAATTCATGTGGTTCAATGTACACAATAAAATATGCATTACTTCATAAATAAATATGATCTCATGAACCTGTAAGTATAATTGCTTACGACTGAACGATAAGAGTACGGCAGAAATGATGAGCGGGTGATGACAGTGATGAGAATCAAAAGGAACAGGCCACTGGAATAAATCGTCGTCAGTTTCTGTGAATGTTTTCTTGTTCGTCTGAATACACGGATCGTCTGGGGAGTTTTATTTCCACATAAATGTTAAATTCACCACAAGAGATATGTTCACACAAAAATACTATTCCAGTACAGAAATAGAGCAGGGGGGAAACAAATGACTATAATGTCAAACTCCAAGAATGATATTTGCTTGACACAAAAAGGGGCAAAGGTTACTTCTACGATAATGCAAACTTTTAAATTGACAATTAGAGTTCAATAGGAACAAAAGAAAATAAGGGCAACGACAATAAGAACGGCTAAATGATTCTTAATACAAAAGTCGGGACAAAGGAAATCAGAGTAGATTCAGAAGGATCCTACTCGTTAGCGGCCAAGTTCGTCTCTGCCTTGTTGCTTTCGTGGGCGTTTTCCGCCGAGTCTAGAATGCTGAACTCACTTCGGCGAGGTAAATTACTTGAATTTTAGTAGGAAGACTCGTTGTGGAGAGTGGGAATTTCGGAGGAAGGCAGAAAAGCAGGAGACGCAGATTATATCTGCTTACAATATTTCCCAGAGAGCGGAGGCTAGGAGTAACCACCGAAACATCAGGAATTGCAAGTAGTTCGACAAGTCTTGGGACAACTCCTGCATCCACAACGTCTTGAATGTTGTCATTCCCTCCATCACTCAAATAAGACAAGGCCCAACATGCGTCGGATACAATTTCCCAATCGGATGAAGTTAGGAGGTGAGCAATCGCAGGTAAACACTCCGAGTTGCTGAAGAAGCAGGCGCAGGGTCCTTCCCTCTGCAAATGTTGGATAAAGTCCAAGATACGTTTTTCAAAATACTTCTATCAGTTTGGGTTCTTACGAGTGCGATCAAAGGGGGAATTACTCCCAAGCCGATTATCATATCCCGAATTTGAGGTCCATCTCCAATGCAATTTCCCAAAGCCCAGCAACTTTGTTCCAATAAATATCCATGGGGTGATCGTAGTAGCAGTTCGATGAATGGCGGAATGGCTCCTGCCTGGGTAACTACTTGGGTTTGCGCAGAAGTTCCCGAAGCATCATTCGTCAGCACCCACGCAGCCTCAAACTGAAGACTCGGCTTGTTTTTCATTTTCAACAATTCGACGCACATGCTCACAATCCCAGCATCTACGCACATTGGTCGTTTCAATTTGACCGGGGGCTGTTTTTTTGCTTTCTAGGCAATATTTGTGCCCCTAATCAAGATTCCATGGTTACTTTTCCTCTATAAATTTCCTGGACCGAAAAAAACCGATTTCGGTTTTTGACATGTTACCCCTAGTAACTTTTGAACAAATCATTGTACAGCGTTAAGACTTGCATCATTCGAAAGCTCTTGAAAGTAGCTTTCGATTGATATAAGACACGACTAGGGTTGTCAGGAAATGCCAAGGTCCAAATTTCGTTTTTACCGATTTTTGAAATTCTTAATTTTCGAAAGGCGCAACAAGGCGCAGCCAAATTTTGCTTAATTTTGTTGTTCTTACTAAGGACGGTGAGGATCTAAAATTAATTTTACTGGACAGGGGCAGACACATTGAAAAAAATAGGGTTGAACTTCAACTTTTTAAAGTGAACGTAATCGCAAAAAAACTAAGTCCGTAATGCAAACTCCATACGGACTTAGTTTTTTTGCGATTACGCTCACTTTAAAAAGTTGAAGTTCAACCCTATTTTATTCAATGTGTCTGCCCCTGTCCAGTAAAATTAACTTTAGATCCTCAACGTCCTTAGTAAGAACAACAAAATTAAGCAAAATTTGGCTGCGCCTTGTTGCGCCTTTCGAAAATTAAGAATTTCAAAAATCGGTAAAAACGAAATTTGGACCTTGGCATTTCCTGACAACCCTAGTCGTGTCTTATATCAATCGAAAGCTACTTTCAAGAGCTTTCGAATGATGCAAGTCTTAACGCTGTACAATGATTTGTTCAAAAGTTACTAGGGGTAACATGTCAAAAACCGAAATCGGTTTTTTTCGGTCCGGGAAATTTATGGAGGAAAAGTAACCATGGAATCTTGATTAGGGGCACAAATATTGCCTAGAAAGCAAAAAAACAGCCCCCGGTCAAATTGAAAATTCTACGACCAATGTGCTACGATGACGTCTATAGGAGGATTTCTCTCTCGACTTAACATCTTCCGCGCAAGTTGCACACCCCGCAATATTCGGGTTTCATCTTCCTGGAACATGTCTGAAACAGCTTGTTGAACTACCATTATCAGATATAGCACCGTATTCGCCGTACAGTCCCATTGCACTTGTACTACAACATTCTTCGATTGCGGGTGGACCTTCTTGATTTACAAGAACTAAATTCGGATTAGTAGCAGAATCTACTTCATCAGTGTCAATATTTCTTCTCTTTACAAGTTGTTCATCTTTACGTTGCTTCCTTAGCATTACTGACTCGTCATTTCTTCGTCTCCGTAATTCTTCCATGTCTTTTCCAAAGTTCTTAAAGCTACGTTGACGGTCTTCGGCCATTTTTAATTCGAAAAGTGAATTGAGGACTGAGGACTCCCGAGCTTGGAAAAGGAAAGACAGTTCTATTAACGACGGCTGATAATGATTGGGCCTACACAATAAAAATTCAAATCAGTTCAAAATTATCATTCATTGAGCTACTTATCCAAGTTCTGCTTTTCTGCTTTCAAAAACTGATATTTAGAGGGCTGACCCGTTGACCACAGGAAGGAGTAGGAGTGAAGGTAAAAGACTACCCAATTTTAATGTAAAAACAACAAAGGGAGCGAACACAAACCACGACGTTACCCATAGGGGGTAGGGGTCAACTAAATGCATTCATCTAATTCTTCATACGAAAGCGAGGGTAGCAAACATCACTTAAAAACACTGAAAAATTGTTTCTTGGAAGCTTAAAAATGTATACATCTATTTTCACCAAATTGATCAAAAACTGTAAAAATTGCGTTGCAAACTACGTAGGAGAATAAAACTCGCTAAACTCAAATTGAATGTGTTGTAAAATATTTTATAAAAGGTCGTTGTAAAATCTTTGGTAAACTTTTGTTGTAAAATCTCTTGTAAACCTTCGTTGTAAAATCTTTGGTAAACTTTTGTTGTAAAATCTCTTGTAAACGTTCGTTGTAAAATCTCTTGTAAACTTTCGTTGTAAAATCTTTTGTAAACGTTCGTTGTAAAATCTTGTTTAAACTTTCGTTGTAAAATCTCTTGTAAACTTTCGTTGTAAAATCTCTTGTAAAGTACTTTCGTTGTAAAATCTTGTGTAAACGTTAGTTGTAAAATCTTGTGTAAACGTTCGTTGTAAAATCTTGTGTAAACGTTCGTTGTAAAATCTTGTTTAAACGTTCGTTGTAAAATTTTTTGTAAACGTTCGTCGTAAAATCTCTTGTAAACGTTTGTTGTAAAATCTCTTGTAAACGTTCGTCGTAAAATCTCTTGTAAACGTTTGTTGTAAAATCTCTTGTAAACGTTCGTTGTAAAATCTCTTGTAAACGTTCGTTGTAAAATCTCTTGTAAACGTTCGTTGTAAAATCTCTTGTAAACGTTCGTTGTAAAATCTCTTGTAAACGTTCGTTGTAAAATCTCTTGTAAACGTTCGTTGTAAAATCTCTTGTAAACGTTCGTTGTAAAATCTCTTGTAAACGTTCGTTGTAAAATCTCTTGTAAACGTTCGTTGTAAAATCTCTTGTAAACGTTCGTTGTAAAATCTCTTGTAAACGTTCGTTGTAAAATCTCTTGTAAACGTTCGTTGTAAAATCTTGTGTAAACGTTAGTTGTAAAATCTTGTGTAAACGTTCGTTGTAAAATCTTGTTTAAACGTTCGTTGTAAAATCTCTTGTAAACGTTCGTTGTAAAATCTCTTGTAAACGTTCGTTGTAAAATCTCTTGTAAACGTTCGTTGTAAAATCTCTTGTAAACGTTCGTTGTAAAATCTCTTGTAAACGTTCGTTGTAAAATCTCTTGTAAACGTTCGTTGTAAAATCTCTTGTAAACGTTCGTTGTAAAATCTCTTGTAAACGTTCGTTGTAAAATCTCTTGTAAACGTTCGTTGTAAAATCTCTTGTAAACGTTCGTTGTAAAATCTCTTGTAAACGTTCGTTGTAAAATCTCTTGTAAACGTTCGTTGTAAAATCTCTTGTAAACGTTCGTTGTAAAATCTCTTGTAAACGTTCGTTGTAAAATCTCTTGTAAACGTTCGTTGTAAAATCTTGTGTAAACGTTCGTTGTAAAATCTTGTGTAAACGTTCGTTGTAAAATCTTGTTTAAACGTTCGTTGTAAAATTTTTTGTAAACGTTCGTCGTAAAATCTCTTGTAAACGTTCGTTGTAAAATCTCTTGTAAACGTTCGTTGTAAAATCTCTTGTAAACGTTCGTTGTAAAATCTCTTGTAAACGTTCGTTGTAAAATCTCTTGTAAACGTTCGTTGTAAAATCTCTTGTAAACTTTCGTTAATCTCTTGCTGACCAAAGATTGCTATTAAGTCTTCGATGGCAGGGTGATGTGGGGTTAGTCTTCAATGCTTTCAAAACGGGTGATGCGGTGAGGGTCAAAAATCGTCGAAAAGTTACTGCGTAGTTTGTGTACGTTCCCAAAAAAGGACGCCTTCAACTGTTCAACACCACATCACAAGCGCTAGCTTTGTTTCTAGTTTTGTTTGGATTTCGATAACCATTACCTCTTGCTCGTGCTTCTCAATCTCTTATTTTACGTTGCGTTGTCGTACGAGTGTTGCGGCTGATTCGTTGGGTGTTTATTGTTGTTGGTCAAAGGATACCGGAAGACTTTCCAAACAATTCCGTAATCGATCACAAAAAATAAACCATTACAAAACTATAGCACAGTAGTGCAACTGTAATATCTTGCATAAAGTTTCAATTTATTTCAAATTATTCAAAAAAGTTTGAATTTATTTGAAATTATTCAAAAAAGTTTCAATTTATTTTAAATTATTCAAAAAAGATTCAATTTATTTCAAATTATTCAAAAAAGATTCAATTTATTTCAAATTATTCAAAAAAGATTCAATTTATTTCAAACTATTCAAAAAAGTTTTAATTTATTTCAAATTATTTTTAAAAGTTGCAATTTATTCAAAAATGCTTGAATTTATTTGAATTTATTCAAAAGACGGTACGGGTCATTAGCCCAGACTACGACATATAGTGGTCGCCAGTACAGACTGCGACACATACCACAACATACACACAACACAACATCCAATACATACATACACACAACATACGTATACCACGAAAAGTTAAACCTTCCCCTATAAGGGGAAGACGTTACCCAATTTTGCTCATTTACGAACCTGTTCATAAGGAGAACTCATACTTTCATAATGTGAAAACGGATACCAAAAAAGCTTAACCGTTCATGAGTTACAGCGCTATCTCACTAACTAACTAACTGACTGACTAACTAACTAACTGACTGACTAACTAACTAACTGACTGACTAACTAACTAACTGACTGACTAACTAACTAACTGCCTGACTAACTAACTGACTAACTAACTGCCTGACTAACTAACTGACTAACTAACTAACTCACAGACAGACAGCCCAATCGCATACAGTAGTTGCACTACTGAATAATTCATTTTTTGTCCAGTCCAGATAAAAATCCAGGATCGCATCTCACCTTCCTCTACTTATTCAGTAGTGCAACTACTGTATGCGATTGGGCTGTCTGTCTGTGAGTTAGTTAGTTAGTTAGTTAGTCAGTTAGTTAGTTAGTCAGTTAGTTAGTTAGTCAGTTAGTTAGTTAGTCAGTTAGTTAGTTAGTCAGTTAGTTTAGTTAGTGAGATAGCGCTGTAACTCAAGAACGGCTAAACTTTTTTGGAATCCGTTTTCACATTATGAAAATATAGGTTCCCCTTATGAACAGGTTCGTAAATGAACAAAATTGGGCAACTGCTTCCCCTTAAAGGGGAAGGTTTAATTGTTCGTGTTATACGTATGTTGTGTATTGGGTGTTGTGTGTATGTTGTGGTATGTGTCGTAGTCTGCACTGACGACCACTATATGTCGTAGTCTGCTCTGGTGACCAGTACGTGTTGCTTTAGAATACATTAAAGTAAATTGAAACGGTTTTGAATCGTTTGAAATAATTTCAAACTTTTGAATATTTTGAAATAAATAAAAATATTTCGGTTGCACTACTGTGATATATCCGTTTTGTAATGGTTTATTCTCTTTTTTGTTGACATTGAACGGATCTGGAAGCAAGAAGTCACTGACGACGTCAACTTGGTACTGTCGAAATCTCGTAATCGTTGATCCCTCGCGTCTGGCGTGAACGGTTAAAGGTATGGATAGAGATACTTCGCTTACCCTTTTTATTGTAAGGTAAGATTAAAAAGCCTAAAATAAACTTTCTTTTATCTTTGTAAATGTTATGTACAACAGGGCTGAACTCCAGTTAGTATTTTACTATGAGCATGAGGTGTGATGAGCAGGGCTCGGATATGTATTTTCAAAAAATCGTAAAATATTTAAATATATATTTCCTTAAAAACGACAAAATATTTTCTTAAATATGTTCTTAAAACCATTAAAATGTGTACTTTAGTGTCTCAAACTTTTTTAAATCTCTTAAAACGTATGATAAAATTTCATTATAACTTTTAGAATGGCATTTGTGCCAAAATAGATATCAAAATGTTACATTCAATAACAAAGCCATTCAATTTTTTCCTAGAAATTATTTTTCAGACAAAAATAAAAGTATAATTGCAAGTTTTTAGGAAAAAAATTTGCATTTTACTGCACATTTTAGCAGTAAAATGCCAAAATTTTGGTGAAAACGCAAAAATATTTAAAAATATTTACTTATCGGCCTAATATTTAAGAAAATATTTTTTTAAATAAAAAATATGTTCTTAAATATTGTATTTTCTAAAAAGGGAAAATATTTTTTATATGTACTAAAAATATTCGTATGCGTTCTTCATTTAGTGTGAAACGCCTATATCCGAAGTGTCCGATCTGTACGATCACACAGTAAAAATATGTTTATAAATACATATCCGAGCCCTGGCTGATGAGGCGACAAGACTAAGACTTCAATGTATTTTACTATGAGGTGACGGGGTGACCGGGTGATGAGGCGATACTTCTTTAATGTATTTTACTATGAGGTGACGGGGTGACCGTGTGATGAGGCGATAAGACTTCAATGTATTTTACTATGAGGTGACGGGGTGACCGGGTGATGAGACGATACTTCTTTAATGTATTTTACTATGAGGTGACGGGGTGACCGGGTGATGAGACGATACTTCTTTAATGTATTTTACTATGAGGTGACGGGGTGACCGGGTGATGAGACGATACTTCTTTAATGTATTTTACTATGAGGTGACGGGGTGACCGGGTGATGAGACGATACTTCTTTAATGTATTTTACTATGAGGTGACGGGGTGACCGGGTGATGAGACGATACTTCTTTAATGTATTTTACTATATGAGGTGACGGGGTGACCGTGTGATGAGGCGATAAGACTTCAATGTATTTTACTATGAGGTGACGGGGTGACCGGGTGATGAGACGATACTTCTTTAATGTATTTTACTATGAGGTGACGGGGTGACCGGGTGATGAGGCGATGAGACTTCAATGTATTTTACTATGAGGTGACGGGGTGACCGTGTGATGAGGCGATACTTCTTAAGTATTTACTATGAGGTGACTGGTGACCGGTGATGAGGCGATGAGACTTCAAGTATTTTACTAGAGGTGACGGGTGACCGTGGATGAGGCTAGACCATGTAACTATGAGTGACGGGTGACGGTGATGAGCGATACTCTTTGATTTACTATGAGGACGGTGACCGGGTGATGAGACGATACTCTTAATGTTTACATGAGATGTGACGGTGATGAGCGATAGCTTCAATGTTTACTAGGTGCGGGTGACGTGTGATGAGGCGTCAAATGCGGGGCTTGGGTTTTCGTCCTCGTGTGTTTGCGAAAGTTGAGAACTTCACTTTTATTTGTCAGCAACAACGGAGTCCGACGTTACACTTGATTTCATTTCAATAACATATTTTGAATAAGATCCGGGTAGCATCACATATCTCGTCCTTTCACGGTTTCAAGTTTCCTTCCCTCTCCTAGGTATTATAAAGCAAAATTAAAGTATGACATTGATTTTATTCTTTTAATGCATGGTATACTAACTAACAACAATATAGGCAAGCAAGTCCCAATGAAAAAGAAAGCATTGACAGAAAAATACCGTATTTACTGAATTATGGCCCCAGGGGCCTTATTGTTTCATCATGATTTTTTCCCATGCAAAGCTCGTATTAAGAACCCATAGGGGGTGTTATTTCGATAGGGGGTGTTATTTCGATAGGGGGTGTTATTGTTTCAACCATATAATAGAGATGGAGCCACACTGTGGTATGTATATAACTCGCAAGAAGCATCTTCCAACGTGAAGATTTTTAATCCAATCGTAGGGTACGAGGGTGGCCACTGAGCTTTTGACGTAGTCTCCAATGATGGAAGAGCGCGCGACTTTCATACCTCAATGTAGTAAACACGATGCATTGAGAGTCACTACTCTATGCTTGTCTCAAGCTCATGCAGCATTGTCCCTTGTCTCACGACACAGAGTGAGCAAACACTTATAAATATCCTTTGTAGACTCATTCTCCCTATCCTCCCCACTCGCAGTTCCGCCTCCACGAATATGCAAGACCTTATGAGTGTTATTGTTCTATAGAGAGCGAAGCGAGTCGCAGCTTATAGTTATTCTATGGTTTCAACGTATATTTTAATCAGTCAAAATGAGTTACACAAAACAAAAATACTCATCATTAGCAAAGTACATCTACCAATGTTTTACCAATTTAAACGAATCAAATTAGTGGTACACGAAATATTTTAATTATAGATCAATTTCCATTAGTTCTTCGTCAGAAGGAATCATAATATCATCTTCGCATAAATCAGGTGCTGCCGCGCAGGTTTTTTTGACACACCGTTGTCTTTCTGCGTAAAGATAATGCTTTTCTGTTCATGAAGCGACTCAACCAAGCATTTCCTCCAAAAAAAGGCAAATCTAAGGAAATGGAAAGTTGAACATCGCCAGGAGTTCGCCATTCTGGTGCTTCTTTTACCGACATTATCTCAGGATTAAATGTGTATGAACACAGTCCTTCCATCGTAGCCGTAATGTTAATTATGGCTACGGCTATCAAATATAGGTCATTTGAATACTTTACTTATGCAGTATCTCTACTCTGAGATAATCGAGTAAATAGGCTGAAAGGCATTTGTAAAGGCAGTATTCACATCCATGTATACGTTTGGGGAAGGGGTCCTATTTCGATCAGGGGGCCTTATTGTTTGGTGAGCGTTTTTGATCAAGTTTAGCTAAAATAGGGCCCCAGAGGGGGTTCTTAATACGAGAGGGGATATGGCCTCCAAACTTTCAAGTGACGCGGTTCGGCCATCTTACCATAAAAAATCGGAAATTTGTATTAAAAATCATCGGACAGAATTATCTGGAGAGGATTTTTTTGTGGTAAGATGGCCGAACCGCGTCCCGTGAAAGTTTGGGGGTCATGTCTCCTAGGGGGGCAATATTTCAAATTAATGAAAGAAGATGTATGTTTTATTTTATTTTTAATGAATTACTTGCATACATAACGTACAGATCAAAAATTAGTCAGTTCTTCATTTGCCTTTTTCAAAAATTCATACTCAATATCTGTCTACCGTAGAGTAACATTTCTAAATTCTAATATGCATATATATTTAATGGCTTCAGTTCCATCGCAATGCTTCCTGACAAAAACGGTACAGAATAAAGGATTAATGTCAATTGCGACCAAAGTTGTAATTCAGATGTGTGCCAAGCAGGGAGGAGAGACCTGGTCTGTCATTAACCCATTAAAGGTAACAAATTATTGAAATACATACTGAATAGTTATGAAGCATAATTGTCATTACATTGCTTTTTATTTTTTATTACTATGAAGACCCTGATGATCGTGGGTTTCGACGTGTATCACAGTGCAGGAAGAAAGGATCGAAGCGTGGGTGCAATGGTGTCTTCTTATTCCCCTACGTTGGCCAGATATTTTAGCACCATTTCGCATTTCTCAAGCCGAGACGAAATGGCAGAAAATATGGGGAAGGATATTATGAGTAAGAAACTTAATTTCAACACATAATTGTTAACTATTTAAGAAAAAATTACAGTGAAGCATTTTCCGTGCTAGGATTATTTTTGTTTTTATTATCCAGAATGCCTGAGAGCCTATAAGCAGACGAACAACGTGTTTCCAACGAGGATCATGTTCTACCGAGATGGTGTGGGCGAAGGTCAACTCAGCTATGTCTACACTTCGGAACTGGAGCAGATGAAGGTAAATGTCTTAAATAATTTTAGTAATAAATGACGTCTTCAGTTTGTATTCAAAGAACTGATCAAATGTACTTTATTCTGTTGTAGGGCGTAATCCAGAGTGTTTATCATGAAGCTGGACAAGAAATGGCCAAACTGCGACTTATATTGTGGTGAATAAGAAGATTAATACCCGGCTAGTTTACAGCGCACCTGGAAAATGTGACAACACACCTCCTGGAACTGTTGTCGACTCTGTGGTGACTTTGCCAGAAAGGTATACTGTATTTTATATTTCATGCAATCCCATTTGAAACTTATAGGAGCTCTAAAAATGAATAGACACTGATTTGAATGTAAATATGATTTCAGGTATGACTTCTTTCTGATCTCGCAGTCAGTGCGTCAAGGAACAGTCAGTCCATGCTCTTACAACGTTCTCTTTGACGACAGCAGACTTCCGGTGGACAAACTGCAGATCTTCACTTACAAGTTGTGCCACTTGTATTTCAATTGGTCTGGAACGGTCGCTGTTCCTACTCCCTGTCAATACGCCCATAAACTTGCCTACCTGACTGGACTTGCTCTTGGAGCAAAGGCCAATCAGAAATTGCAGTTCCTCCTCCATTATCTTTAGGCAGTGCAGCTTTTCGGTTATTACTAATATCTTATTTAGTGTTACTAATCTGTTTATTGTCATATCTAACTGTTTTCTTCGATTGGTCGTAATTGCGTTCAATTTACGATATATTTTTAGCAAATCACAAAGTTATATTCATTTTTGTTGTATGATCTGGAATTTATGATCAGGATTTACTGTAATTATCCGATTAGAATTAGGTCGACCGGGAGGTTTTATTGGAGACTATGAAACGCAATAGTTAAGCCTATCGTTCTAAAGACGGTCACCTTTAGTATTATTATTAGTTATCTTATTATCACTATTTTTATCATAGGTATAATCGGTAAAGGAGTTAAATAACCCTGTTAAAAATGCAGTGTTAACTTAGACTCATTGAATAGAATTGACTTTATTAAACCTTTCTGTTAAAAATGTAGTGTACTTTAACTCTTTGAATAGAATTGAGTTTATGAAACGTTTTTGTTAAAATGTAGTATTAACGGTAACCCCTTGAATAGAATTGAGTTTAGGAAACGTTTCAGTTAAAAAGTTAAAATGTAGTATTAACTTTAACTCAATTAACTCCTTGAATAGAATTGAGTTTATGAAACGTTTTTGTTAAAATGTAGTATTAACTTTAAGTCCTTGAATAGAACTGAGTTTATTAAACCTTTTTGTTAAAAATGTAGTATTAACTGTAACTCCTTGAATAGAATTGAGTTTATGAATAGCTCCTTGAAGAGAATTGAGTTTATTAAACTTGTTAAAAATGTAGTATTAATTTTAACTCTTGAACATAATTGAATTTATTAAATGTGTTAAAAATTAAGTATTAACTTTAACTCCTTGATTCAACTCCTTGAATTAGAATTAGAATTGATTGTTAAGTATTAACTTTAACTCCTTGAATTAGAATTAGAATTGATTGTTAAGTATTAACTTTAACTCCTTGAATTAGAATTAGAATTGATTGTTAAGTATTAACTTTAACTCCTTGAATTAAAATTAGAATTGATTGTTAAGTATTAACTTTAACTCCTTGAATTAGAATTAGAATTGATTGTTAAGTATTAACTGTAACTCCTTGAATTAGAATTAGAATTGATTGTTATGTATTGAACATAATTGAATTTATCCGTTAATGCTGTTGGTATTAACTTTCACTTCTTGAACAGAATTGAATTTATCTGTTAATGCTGGTAGTTTTAACTTTAGCTCCTTGAACTTTGAACAGAATTAAAATCTGTTAATGCTGGTAGTATTAACTTTAGCTCCTTGAAAAGAAGTGAATTTATTAGGTTTAAGTTTCTGATGACAAATGAAAAATGCAATTAATTGTATACTGCAAATGTACTATGTTAATATCAACTGTGAAATAAAGTTTCGCATTAAGTGAATATTTATATGGTTTTACTCTGTACTTTAAAAAATTGACCTGGTTTATTTCTGTCCATGCAATATTCACATATAACTTGTCACCCAGGAACTGTTGTCGATTCTGTAGTGCCAGTGACGGCCGGAAAGTGATAATGCACGCATATCATGTTTTTAAGAACTTTACTAACTTTTAAGATTCTAAAGTAAATAGTAACGGATTTTAATACTGATTTGCGAATACTTATTTTAAGATAGCACTGAAAACCTGAAATGGTAAAAATCAAACATGTTTTCCGGGTTTTAAATTGCCTCTCAAAAATGGTAGACTAGTAATTACTAATGCTAATGCTATGTAGTTAAACAAACTTACCGTTCCAACAGGCCAACGTAAAGAAGTGCATTCCTTTAAATCCAACGGAAAGATTTTTCAAAATCGTAAAAGGTCGAGTGTCATCGCATTCAGTGTGCGAGCGAACACCATCCTCATTCCAAGATTCTTCTTTAAGATAAATCTTGATTCTTACAACAATATCTGTCATCTGTGGCCTAAAATATTTCATATATTGTCTCACTTTATTTTAATCGTGATTTAATTTACTGCAGTGCAGGTGAGTTAATGACATGAGGAAAAGTTACCTTTTGATTGACCTGACAGGCAGCCTCCAATAGTTTTGTAAGATACACCTTGAACCGTGAATCCGCATACCTGAGTGAATCTGGAGATAAAGGTCACATTAAAATCCAAAAAGATATCCTAAATAATATTTGAAAAGAAGCAAATTGCCGTAAGAATCCCAGAAAGATGTTGACTCCAAAATGCTCATTGAAGTGAAGAAGAATGCAAGTAATGCCTTTGAACATTGAAATATCCTGAAAGAAACAAATATTAATTTCGCAATTATTTTAAGTCTGTTACAAAAACAAAGTCTCAAAAGATTTGCCTTCAATGCCTTTTCAGTAATGAAACGACTTTCCAGAACTGTATATAAATCGTTACTGCGACCCACAACACTAAAATTAGGTTATTGAAAATCCAAGTGATTGCAACTTAAGAAGTTTAGACAATGAAAAGAATTCCAAATTTATAAGTAAAATATTGTGGAGTTTTGCTCATTTCGTCATTTCTTATTCTGGTTCTATTAAAGATTAACAAAAAATGTCAATTTTAGAATTAGAAATCACCCAATTATTACCCAATTGAGAATTCTCACCAAGTGCTTTTCATTTCTCCACTCAAAGGTAATATCAGTAATCCAGCTGTATTTTTGTAAACGAAGAATCAAAATTCTAATATATGAAAGCACACGAAAAAAATGATGTTTTAAACCACCTTGAATTTTGCAGAATTCGAATTCCACAAGGCCGACCTGGCGCTTATGTGGATGCCATTGACGGTGCTATGACTAAATATCAGGATAAAATGCAAATGATGTTCTTCATTCTGCCCAATCCTCGCATTGATCTGTATTCCACAATTAAGAAACGAAACAGCATTGACTATGGAGGTAACTTACACTTTTATCTATTCAGGAATTTCTGTCTACCGTAGAGTAACAACATTTCTAAATTCTAATATACATATATATAATGGCTTCAGTTCCATCGCAATCAAAAGTGAGCCAACCAGGAGTCGCTTGGACTTGTTCCAACGTATTCTCTTGTAATTATTTTGGCTAAGTTGTATATCGTAAATAAACGATTCTTTTACCAGTTCGGCACGAATAATTTCCACATCTGCATAAATTCTTATAGATCCAAGGGGCATTTTCTTCTTGAACATCAAATAATCGTTTCTGAGATATCAAAAGAAGGTCTTAAGGATTTATGTCCTGTACCTAAAACTCTTCCTAATTCACTCATTAAAGTGTAGAGTTAAACTGTATGAACTAGGAATCGTGAACGAAAGTATTGGAAAAATTAAATAATACCCCAGGGCTATTATTTATATAAATGAACGTGAAAAAACTATATATTGAAAGTATAATTCTTTTCTTTTTGTATTCTTGATATTTTACACCACAAACCTGTTCTTTAGAAAGTCTTGAACTCCCTTTTTGAGTGGCTGGACAAAATCTTCTCTCAGCAATCTATACTGCACATCAAGGTAATGTTCCGCATTAGAGTAAGCTTCACTTTTCTTATTAGAGCGTAGAAATGGTTCTTCAGTGGATAAAATCTCTTCAATAGTTGGTGCTATGGGAATTTCTCTAAAATTCTCAGGAGCTTCCATTTCATGCATTTCATCATCCTCCTGTTTACTAAACCCGAATTTTCTTCTCCTTTTCTGTAAATGCTCCTTTTCTTTTTTCTCAACTATATTTTTATACAACTGCGTCAGCTTGTTAAACTTTTCTGTAAGTGCAACTTTTCCCACTGGATTTGCATTATAGAGATTACAAACTGCTGCGAATGCTATTGGAATTAAGGTTTGAAGCAAGTAAGTAGCTGAGGTCGGCATTTTTTCAGCAACGCAATTGAAAAATGTGTGAGCATTATTTAAAAGTCGGGTGTAGGAACAATCCACCTGAAGGGGGTTCCTATTAAAAAGCCAAGAATAAATTACAACAATACTTTAAATCTGAAAATGACGATATTAAGGTATATATAATTTAATTTGTTAATTTATTACTTTGAATTGTGAAATCTTTGCTGAATATCTGTCCCCATACATATTTTATGCAATTTATTCTTCAATTTCTCAATATAATTTTTCCGCAAAGAATTGGAAAGGACACTACTTTGCTGAATTGGAACATTACAGTCCTGTGAGCAAACTTTTTCTCCTATGATCTGCGTTATAAGGACCAATAAATCGTCCGAGTGTGGTTTACATAGTTGTTCGGAATCCAAAAGCTCTTCCCAATCTTTTGTGTTTCTTGATATCTCCATAATTACACTATCTTGACCGGTGTCCAAAAATCCATAGAGCCTCTTGAATCCAAAAATTGGGCCAACCCTTTTTCTAGTAATACAGTATACTTATTGAAAATATTAACGAAAAAATGTTTTAAAGTTTTAGGGGAAGGACTATTTATTTAATTTCGTGATGTTATTTACCCAAAGTTTCACTTTTCAAAGCGAAAAAGAATTTTCGCCTAATTTTGTTGTTAAATACAAGCATTTCTTTAATCCAAACCAAATTGAAAAATTAATCTATAGAATTTACCTAGGAAAGGTCCTGCTTTCCCAATTCTGTCCTTCATCTGCACCAATTGAGTTAGAAGTAGAAGTTACTAGTACGTTGCCCGTTCTACGAACGGGAAAATAACAGTAAATTAGCCATCCGAAAAAGTTAAAAGAACCATAATTAGCCGTCGGACAAAATTGAAATAACAAAACTTAATAATCATAAATTTTTTGAATAACCATGGGAGTGAAACGACACATTCATTTTGTAATTAGTCCAATTTAAGGAATGAATTGTAAACTCGGATAGAATTTGAATTGTGGCTTATGTATTTAGATATTCCATCTGACTCCATCTGATTCCATCTGACTCTATCTGATTCCATCTGACTCCATCTACTCCATCTACTCCATCTACTCCATCTGACTCCATCTACTCCATCTGACTCCATCTACTCCATCTGACTCCATCTACTTCATCTGACTCCATCTACTCCATCTACTCCATCTGACTCCATCTGACTCCATCTACTCCATCTGACTCCATCTACTTCATCTGACTCCATCTACTCCATCTACTCCATCTGACTCCATCTACTCCATCTACTCCATCTGACTCCATCTACTTCATCTGACTCCATCTACTCCATCTGACTCCATCTACTCCATCTGACTCCATCTACTCCATCTACTCCATCTGACTCCATCTACTCCATCTACTCCATCTGACTCCATCTACTCCATCTACTCCATCTACTCCATCTACTCCATCTACTCCATCTACTCCATCTACTCCATCTGACTCCATCTGACTCCATCTACTCCATTTGACTCCATCTACTCCATCTACTCCATTTGACTCCATCTACTCCATCTGACTCCATCTACTCCATTTGACTCCATCTACTCCATCTACTCCATCTGACTCCATCTACTCCATTTGACTCCATCTACTCCATCTGACTTCATCTGACTTCATCTGACTCCATCTACTCCATCTGACTCCATCTACTCCATCTGACTCCATCTACTCCATCTGACTCCATCTGACTCCATCTGACTCCATCTACTCCATCTACTCCATTTGACTCCATCTACTCCATCTGACTCCATCTGACTCCATCTACTCCATCTGACTCCATCTACTCCATCTACTCCATCTGACTTCATCTGACTCCATCTACTCCATCTGACTCCATCTACTCCATCTACTCCATCTGACTTCATCTGACTCCATCTGACTCCATCTACTCCATCTGACTCCATCTACTCCATCTACTCCATCTGATTGTCGGGTGCGGTGTGGCTAATTGTCGGATTCGTTATGTCTGTGTCGGATACGGTGTGGCTAATTGTCGGGTGCGTTGTGTCTATGTGTCGAATACGGTGTGGCTAATTGTCGGGTGCGTTGTGTCTATGTGTCGGATACGGTGTGGCTTATTGACGGGTGCGTTGTGTCTATGTGTCGGATACGGTGTGGCTTATTGACGGGAGCGTTGTGTCTATGTGTCGGATACGGTGTGGCTAATTGTCGGGTGCGTTGTAGCTAATTGTCGGGTACGTTGTGTCTATGTGTCGGATACGGTGTGGCTAATTGTCGGGTGCGTTGTAGCTAATTGTCGGGTACGTTGTGTCTATGTGTCGGATACGGTGTGGCTAATTGTCGGGTGCGTTGTGTCTATGTGTCGGATACGGTGTAGCTAATTGTCGGGTGCGTTGTGTCTATGTGTCGGATACGGTGTAGCTAATTGTCGGGTGCGTTGTGTCTATGTGTCGAATACGGTGTGGCTTATTGTCGGGTGCGTTGTGTCTGTGTGTCGAGTGCCTTGTGGCAAGTAGTCCCGTGTCTGATGACTGACGAAAACATAAAAGTTTAAAATACTTACAGTTTAGATGACTGGAAAGCACTTGCAAAAGAGCACTGATTAAGCTGACTGGAGGGTATTGGCAAAAGCACTGATTCAGGTTAGTGGAGAGTACTGGCAAGAAGCAATGATTCAGGCGAGTAGAGAGTACTGGCAAAAAAACTGATTCAGGTGAGTGGAAAGAACATGAGGTTTGTATTGTAGTGTGGCAACGTGGCAAGAGAGTAGAGTAGTGATTGGTGTGCAGGTGCCGGGGGAGAGGCAGAAAAGGGACTGCTCACAGGGAAGGAGTGTGAGTGGTGTGCTCTCCACTCTGCATTGACGGCATGTAGTGTAGTGCTGTGGTTAGGAAGAGAAGCCTGGATTGTATTACAATATCCAAGGCAACTCAACACCACTATACTACAGTATAGTGAATCAGCCAATCAAGTCAATTATAAACGGCGTAGGGCGTGGTCAACTGTGCTATAGTATATAGATTCGAATTTTTCCATTACTGTACGCACCTTGTCCAGATTGGTAAGGGAAAGGTCGCTTTCCGGGGCGCTTATACATGTCTCAACCTAAAATATACATTATTCATTTATGTCAAATACTTTATACTACAGGGTTGGCCTAAAGTCACTTACCTTAGGACTTTCCTTTAAGCATATGAGATAAGCTGTCTCACGTCTGACCTGTATGCTTGTCTTAAGGCCAACCCTGTATTTACTAAATGCTCAATTGCTTCCCAATTGCAAAATTACTTTAAATTGATAATCCTAAATGCTTAACAGATTTTTTAACTACACGGACAGTTTTTTGCACAAAAGTAAGGGGTTTCAAAAAATTATAACACATTAGTTTCTTACCTCAGACTCATTTGATTCTCAATCTGATTATGTCTGACTTTCTTTAATTACTCTTGAATACAATGTTCTTTTAAAACTCTTGCTGAAACTCAGTAATCCAGTCGAATAGTTTATAATTAAGGCTGGTAATTATAATGACCCCATAAAATACAATGATGTTGCCTTTACCATCTGCTAAAAGCAATAAATCGTCCTAGACAGTTAATTCAGTTCATAAGGAAAAAAGTAGTGAACCAGTATTGAAATGGAGACATTAACCAGTAAAAAATCAATATTGGATTACTGTAAAATAACGGTATATATATCGTAGATAACAAATGCAGTCCGTGAAGCATTAATTCCTAATTAAATAAAGGGAGATAGCAATGTTGAACAGGAGCTTTCCGTTAACCATAGATATGCCTATAGTACACTCAAGCGTGGTAAAATGATTTTTGATATTTCTGATTATTAAAATTAATTATTACTAATAATTTTGCCTTAATTGTTGTATAAAGTGTAATAAACAATGTACAAAAGTTACTTAATAAAATGCAATTAGAAATGTTCATTGTCAAATCAATTGCAAGCATTAAGAAGCATAGTAAATGAGGATTACAAAAGTTAGCAAACATCATTTCAGTTTTTCATCTAAAAATTAAGGCAAAATTAATGCATTAATAATTTAATATCTTTAGCATGTTGCTGCAATGGAATAATCCTAAATGAGTTTGGGTGCATTAATTAGACATATCTCGTTAATGAAAGCTCCTGTGTCAGTTTCCCTAGATCATCATTGCTATTTCCCTTTATTTAGTTGGTTTTAATACTTAACCGACTGCATTTGTTATCTACGACTATGACATATATCCATATTCAAATATGCGAGAATGTAGATAAAAAGCAAAAGCCTAACAACTCTTAGATAATCATGGAGTTTTCTCAGAAAACCAACACGATTGCAGTGATACACACTCAAATGTGTATTTTACCTAAATCCGTACTTTATTGACGAAAATTAAATTTTCCGGAAGAACGCTAGCAATCAAACGTTGCACAGGGTAGGAAAAAATGATTGTCAAACTGTTCCAGAAAGTTATAGAGGTAAATATGTGGTACTATTTTGTGGAGAATTCTCTTGGTGAGACGAAAGTGGGCACCAATTGATAGTTTACAACTACCTTTAAGAGTACCATATAAGAACGATAAAATATTACAAATCAATTCCTTTAAAATTACTTAATTAATTCATTTGAGTTTTAAACAGAGTGTTAACTCTGAACCTATGACAATACTGAAAAAGTATTGAAGTAAGAGTAGAACATTTACACGTACGATGTTTACAAGATTATTGATACAGAGTGAAGGGACTGCAACACACAAAGGTTGCTTTTCTAATATTCGTGAAGGAATATATTTGACTTTTGGTTCACGAAAAAATAAAAAGAGCACTTACGTTCTTAGAGGAAACTACTAGTGCAGTAACACTTTTAATATTTATTGAATCATGGGTAATAATATTTGTTTATTTGTTTTACCTCATAATTCAAGATATATCTGGGTACATACACCGATACATACTTTTGGATTTAGGTATAAGATGACTGTAAACATTTTGATTAATTTGTTTTTATGAAAAAAAGTTGATGTTTTATATGTAGTATCTTACGAAAGAGTAAAAATTTTATTTTCTACGTTCTGCAGAGAAGATTGAGTTAGAAAAGTTTTACATGATTAAAGAGTAATGGAAACAAATTATAAGATCGGAATCAAGAATTAGAATTATTATTTTGCTCTGTATGTACGGAATTGTTCTTTTGATTTGGGATAGTGGGAGTTAGATCTGATTTCTTTACATCAAGTACACAGGACATGTCTATCTAAAACCAATAACAAGTATGAATTGTGAGTTTTAATATTTGTTGGGGACAGATAAGCAATTAAAGAATAGGGACTTAGTAGAGTCGATTTCCTATTCTAGGTGTACAGTTATTAGCGTTCTATTTGTAGTACAATAATAGAAAAACATCTTTGAGTTCATTGTAAATTCACTGAATGTCACGTACAGTTGTTATTATGTGACACATACATACATAGTACACTATTAATGGATGTTTTGTATTCTACTTGATCTTATTATTCTAGTATATGTATCAATATTACACAGTGTAATATGTAAGATTTATGTTCCATTAAACAAACACAAGTTTAGGTTTTTAGTTCTATAGAAAGGTCATTAAAGGTTTTCAGTTGTGTCATGAATGTTTCATGGCACAACTTGTATCTATGGTTCTACATAAAATGAGTTAAAGTAGAGGGCTAAGAGCAGTTAAAAAATATATTGACAAACCTAATATATTTCCCAATCCAGTATAAAGTTTGGTAGACTTACCTCTAATAAGCTTTAAACAAATAAAATAACACGTCAGAAATCGTAAGACTCGATAAAATCCAATGGGTATATAAGTTTGTTCAATCAGAGCAGTCTATAATATTTTTTGTAAACTGTCCTTTTGATTATTATGAACATAGGTTAGATAGCCTTACCTAATATCCAAAACCTCAGTTCGATTTTTTTTGTATCTTCAGTGGCCGAAATCGGAGTTATATATTGAAGTCTGTCTGGGCCGCTTTAAGGACGGACAATTCCGGCTTTTGTCCGGGCCTCACAAAATTTTAGGGCCTCAAAATTACAGGCATACAGGAAATTCAAAGATTAATGTTCAAATTGAAGGAAAATTCGAAACAATTTGTTAAAATTGAAAATCATTTGCGCTTCGCGCAGATAATATTACCCTTTCTTATATATTTTTAGTGAAATCCATAAAATGATGCTCAAAATCAGAAAAAATTAAAGACAATTTGTGAAAATGGAAATTTTTTAAAAACATTTTCTGTATATTTTTTATGAAATTCAAAAACTGAAGGTCAAAATCAATGAAAACTAAGCACAATTTGTTAAAATTGAAAAAAATTTGCATTTTTTGTATATTTTTATTGAAATCAAAAATTGATGATCAAAATAAAGATACATTAAAGACAATAGGTTAAAATTGAAAAAAAGTTTGCGTTTCGCGCAAATATTATTAACATTTGTATATTTTTAGTGAAATCAAAAATTAATGATCAAAATGAAGGAACATTAAAGACAATATATCGAAATTGAAGAAAATTTTGCGCTTCGCGAAGATAATATTAACATTTTTCCTATACATTGCCCCATTTTGCAGGGGGCCTCACATTTGTTAGGCGGGCACTGATTATGTCTGTCAATATTGATACAATAGAAAAGCCAATGGATTGCTATATTATATTGTACTATTGTACATATACATTAATACACTTCAAGCATTTCTATTTGGTACTACAATAAGCCGTGATTGTCAAAATTGACCGATTCCAATATGTGTACCCGATTTATTAAAAATTTATTAAAAAAGAACGCTGTATTAACAGAAGGCAGTTTGAAATTATCACTCAGCCTAGTAGATCGTTGAGATTATCGTGGAATTTATTTAAAAAACTGACTCAAAAACTAAAATATAGTTTCTAAACCAATATTATTCATAGCGTAAAAATTCTACTTCAACTAAAAGATTGGTTACAGTTACGAAACTACAGCAGAGTTATGGTTTCACATAAAAAATGTATCTCGGTTATTCTACTCTCTATTTCTATTTTCACTACTGAATGTCAAATTCTATCGTCACCACTTGCAAATTATGATTTTGACCTCGTTTTACATAGAAGTAAATTAATGGATTATGTTTTCGAAAAAATTGTCTTCTCACCGCGAACCATAGTGGTTTCAGCAACTATTAATCACACAAAATGGAAAGCTAATTACAAAGGTGCATACAAATACCCAAGTTCTTTGTCAAACACAAATGGAAATATCTTAGCTGTAGTGCAACCACCTGAGAGAATAATTAAAGTAATTAAAACATTACCACTTCTATTTGGCCGAGAAGTAAATCGACCAAACGATAAGTATCTAATAATTAGCACAAAGAATAAGTTTGATAAAGTCAAAGACAATTTCATGGAGCATCTGGATTTCAAATTAACGAATGCAGTTTATTTTATGGTCATCAATTCTAAGAGAGACATTGAAGTGCTAAAAATGTCACTATTCACTAAAGAGTTTGCAAGGATTGATTTCCCAACATCACAAGAAATACAGAGAAGACTCACAAGAAAAGATTTACATAGAAATCTTCATAAAAATCAAATTTTTACTACCGTTTTTGATATAGTAATAAATGGCTTCTATAGTAGACGGAAATGTGCTTCGTCGCCATATTTTCTTATTAACAAAGGAATATTTAAGGAATGTCTAGCAAATCATGTACGGTATCCACTCTTGGAAGTAATGGCTGACTATTTAAATTTTACGACTGTCTACAAAAGTCATATGATGGGTGACACTAGAAATGATTTATTATGTGGCAGGATACTTCCGGAAAAACGTTATGTAGATGCACTTCAGTACAACAGGGAAAAACTAATATATTTTTCATTTCCTGGGGAATATAGATTTATCTACTGTGTAGACAAAGAAACGTATCACGATAAGCCTTTGTCTATCTGGATATCCATAATGGACGTGAGTACATGGCTATTATTGCTAATCTGTTGTCTTTTAGGCAATGCACTAATATTTCGATCCTCAAAACAAAAACTGACATTTGAATCTATTAGTAACTTCTTCCTTTCCGCCATTGCCATTCTTCTCCGCCAAAACCACAACCAAAGGAAAATCCTTATCTATGGAATTCTATGTTTGATGTTAAATATTCTTTTAACACAGTATGAAACTTACATCACAACTGAAGTTGTCGCTCCTGTGGATAAAAAGAGAATGAACAATTTCCTTGAATTGATTCAAAATAATTATAAAATACTTTCTGTCATTTCACATCTAAATGGAATGTCTCAAAGTGACTCCTATTCTCTTACCCACCCTTATTTCGCCCAATATGGCATAACGGACAAAGAAAACTCAAGTCTTCATTTTTATTATACTGATAAGGTTAATGAGACTTCATATGGTGATATAGTCGAATCGTGTTTGTCAGACACGAAACTAAAACTGTTTGTTCAAGAATTGAACTCTAATTCTGAGTCAGCATGGATTTATTATTTCCAACAAAGGCTTCCTTTACTGAAATGTTTAAAAACAATAGAGCATGCAAATCGTGGACCCCTTTCATGGATGTTCGTTGGATGTTTTCGGCATGAACTTCTGAATGTTGTCCAAGAACTGAATGAAATGGGACTACTCGACATTTGGAGACGACTCTTTTATTTCAGCACCAAGATATCCAGATACTTCGCAAAAGAAAAGCAATCTGAAGGGGAAGTTCACAGTCTTAGTTTTGACATGAAAATTGGAGCAATTTTTCATGTTCTTGGATATCTTGTTATATTTCCTTTTTTTATATTTCTACTTGAAAAATATTTGACTTTAGTCCCCCAGAATATACGTGCTGTTTATATTTTCTGGCTATACTACTTCAACGATACATAGCCTCAGATTCAGTCTTCAGCAACTGCACCCATACCCTAATCAGTTAACCCGAAGATGTTATTACATCAGAAGAATACTACTCTCCCCTGCCAAAGAATAATACTATTCATAAAATAATTTTCCACTTTTCGTTCAGATTCGCCTCAAATTACGCAATCGAGCTTATATTACAAATGAAATTCAATTTCATTACTTATTAAATGCATTAATTCCCCCATAACATATGTCTTTAGTTTTATTTAAGCATAAATTAAATATACAATTGGCAAAGTACACATTTTCATCCTATTTCATTGTGAATCTCCATTATTGGGGAAACAATCTCACTGATACTTTGACTTTCCTGGAAGTAAAGAATCTCTTTCATCTACATTAGCTTACACGGTTTAATTGCTTGTTTAAGCGGTTTGTGTTCAAGATTTGAGTTTAAATCAGAGTGTTAACTTACAATCCAGAACTACAGAGCGTTTCAGCGAATAGTATTCATATTACACTTATACAATGTTTCAGAAAGCACATGGGGGTTTATGTTGTCCGCTATTGGCTTGACGTGTGAAATCAAAAGCAACGTACATATATATATGTACCTTGCTTTTGATTTCATGGAAATATCATGGTATATACACCATGATATTTCCTTATACACGATGTCCTATGGATACTTTTAGCTGAAACGCTTTGTGTTCTGAAAAAGTACCAAAGAAAGAATGTCGTGATATTTACAGGAATATTGGATTAGACAAATAGAAGTTAAGACGTTTCGTTCTATTGAAATAAAGCTAATGGTTTCCAGTAAAGTCATGAATGTTTTAATAACCTCTGTGTAGGTTCCATCTAACCAAGAGAAATTAAAGTAGAAGCAGTAAGCAATTGAATAGTATGATAAAGATAAACCTATTATCCTACAATGTAATTTCTAATCCAGTCTTAAGTAACTTCGTAGTTAGTTCGACGTTCCTCTAAATAAATTAACTTATAAGCTAATAAAATACCACTTCAGAAATCGTAAGACTCCATAAAATACATATATTAGTGGGACAACAAAATGTGTCATAAGACACTGCAAACAAATGTGTCATAAGACACTACAAACAAATGTGTCATAAGACACTGCAAACAAATGTGTCATAAGACACTACAAACAAATGTGTCATAAGACACTACAAACAAATGTGTCATAAGACACTACAAACAAATGTGTCATAAGACACTACAAACAAATGTGTCATAAGACACTACAAACAAATGTGTCATAAGACACTACAAACAAATGTGTCATAAGACACTACAGACAAATGTGTCATAAGACACTACAAACAAATCTGTCATAAGACACTACAAACAAATCTGTCATAAGACACTACAAACAAATCTGTCATTCAACTACATGCTCCCCCAATGATAATGCGGCAAGACTGTACAATGGCGCTGCTTCCTATAATATAGTTCTACACTATTGTGGCGCACTCATCATCCCGCAAAGAGTCCATAGATCTTTGGTTGCGAACTGGGCTTGTCTGTTGAAGTAAGGTTTTTATGATTGGTAGTTACTTTCGGTGCGTAAATATGTTATCGTAGTCTGACTTTATTGTACTGATAATTTTGCACTGGAATAAATACAATACAATTCATATTCATATATAAAACCTCTTCATACTTTGCAAATTTAATAAGCTTACAATTGGAAACTATGTTTTACATCAACATTTAGATTTTGTAATCGATTATTGTACTCATGATTGCGATAACTTGTGCTTTTTAAGCAAGATAATTTTTAATGTTGTAATTATCAGGAAGGAGTAACCTTGTATAACATCCTATCTCATTTGGTAATCCGCTATTTAAACATAGTATCAATATTCAGCACGCAATAGTAATGTAGTGATAGCGTTAATTTGTAAACCCTAAATCCTTCGATTTCTTTATCACTTGTGATTTTGCTGTCCTTAATTTCATCGGTGCGTTAAATTTTTGGGAAAACTAAATCACAAAATACGGAGGCGACCAAAGTTGCAATTTTTTACAATTACCAAGAATTTTACTGTTCTCAATAAAAATCTGTCAAATTCATCAAAGGTCTTACAAGGTAGAATTATAAGACTCCGAGAGAAAAAAAATTTACATTATTACGTGTTTATACATACAGGGTGGCCCAGAAACAAGTATACATTGACTTTGACAGCTAATAACTCAATAACGATAAGGTTTATTTCTACGGGGGTTACATATTCTGAAAGGGCATACGTGGTTTAGTGGAAGAAGGTTCTTGGGGTCCAACGGGTAACTAAAAGACGCTAGGTGTAGTAGTCAAGAGTAAGCAAGTGAAAATCTCAATTTTTTCTGAAATATTTTACATTTTCTTCTGATAATTTTTACATTTCTATCCACCTGGATGGGTTTGGTAATGCCCAAATTCCCCTAAGTGGAGCAGAGAAAACCCTAGATTCGTCGTACCATCTGAACTGCAAAGCCCTTCCATCTGCGATTGAGCAGGAATGATGACTGGAGGCCCCTTCTTCTTCGATGAACCTGCAATACAGAACGTGTCAATGTGCCGTGGTTCCATTCTGCCGGCTAATCGAGAAAATCCAAGGTATCACAGAACAGAAGGTATCACTACTATGACATGCAGGACGGTTGGACGGTGCCCCTGCTCATTTCTTTTCTCACTGGAATATGATTGTCCCCTTAATAGAGAAAATCGAGAGGGGTAACATCTGGCGACCTTGGAGGTCATGCCACAGAACTATCCCCTTCAATCCAACGATCTGGATAAGTAGCATCAAAAAATTGTCTCACATCCAGTGAAAAATGAGCAGGTGCATTATCTTAAAGCGGTGATAAGTTGGTATTCTCTGAATAGCCGGCAGAATGGAACCTTGGACCACTGACGTGTACCGTTCTGCATTGCAGGTCCCATCGAAGAAAAAAGGACCTCCGGTCATCATTCCTACCCAATCGCAGATGGAAGGGCTTTGCAGTTCAGATGGTACGACGAATCTAGGGTTTTCTCTGCTCCACTTAGGGGAATTTGGGCATTACCAAACCCATCCAGGTGGATAGAAATGTAAAAATTAGCAGAAGAAAATGTAAAATATTTCAGAAAAAATTGAGATTTTCAATTGTTTACTCTTGGCTACTACACCTAGCGTCTTTTAGTTACCCGTTGGACCCCAAGAACCTTCTTCCACTAAAAAACGTACGCCCTTTCAGAATATGTCAGAATATGTAACCCCCGTTGAAATAAACCTTATCGTTATTGAGTTATTAGCTCTCAAAGTCCATGTATACTGGTTTCTGGGTTACCCTGTATATTATTACAATAAGTTTGTAAATGCCATATTAAATATTGACGAATTATATCAGGTAATTTCTATTTCATTACAGAAAAACGTTACAATAGTTTCGACAAAAATGACTCCGTGAAATAATTCTTGACTAACAGTACGCATTCGGCATCTAAATTGGAAGAACCGTTGAGTGAACCTACAGGTACTAGGTACGTACTGAGATAAACGCTATACAAACTTCCATTTATTCTCCAAATCGTGTGAATAATAGAAACATGGAATGGACACCAAATACGGGCAACATAGAACACCAACAAGCAACAACCACCAAAAATAGAATTATAAGTAATTTGACGAACTTAAACACAAACTTGTCCAATTTACCGATAACCTTAACACATTTGATACAAAATAAAATCATATCCGACTTCGAGAGACAGGATGTTGTAAGAAATATTAATATTATAATATTAATAATTTATATATTTTCTAGCGAGTAATCTGAAATAAAATACGTAAATCAGAAATAACAATTCTGTACTGTTATGTAGGAAAGTCAACCAATCATTTTCAACAAAAATAAGCGGCTGCATGAAATAATGCTTACAAAAAGCAGTGAAGATATACTGAAGTATATAGAAATTTTGAAGGAGACTAACAATACGCATTTGGCAGCTAAATTGGAAGAACCTTTGGGTGAAGCAACAGCTTCTACAGTGAGAAATGCTGTACAAACTCCCATTTATTCTGCATCAAATGGAAACTGGTGGCCCAGTAAAAAGAAGTTGGTTAAATCGTATTTCAAAAGAAAGAAAGGAGCTAAATATTTGGTAGAAGAATTGCAAGAAAAGTTGAAGGAGGATGTAAACCGAATGGTTGTAATTTCACAAACACCAGATGCGTTGAAACTGTCGGGTCTTGGTGGTGTTGGTAAAACAGCAATGGCCGTATGGTATGCCGAAGAATATCACAAGAACTACCATGGAATCATTTGGATAGATTGTGGTGAAGACAGTCTTGCAGAGTCGTTTAAGAGATTGTCCACAAAATTAGGAATACAAGAAATCAAGGCGAAGAGTTTGGAAGATTTGGCTCAAGAATGTTTTTCAAGGTTGGAGAATTTTCTATGCTTATGGATTTTTGACAACGCTGAATGCTATTTAGGAGAGAAAGGTATTCAAAAATTTCTACCGTGCAATATAAGCAACTTCCACACTTTAATCACATCTAGAGAAGTCCAGTGGGGAAGTAAAAATGCATATGGGAAGTTGACGGAATTCCGGGTGGACATATTTACTACCGAAGATAGTATTGACTTTCTAAAAAATAATCTTGACCAGAAAATCTCAAGAGATGAAAATGATTTAATGGAATTAAGTAGTTTGTTGGGGAATTTGCCTCTCGCTCTTCAAATTGCAGTTGCATCATTGAACAATGGAAGTAGCTTGAATCTTAAAACGTACATTGAAAGTACTTCTTTCTTTGATAATATTATAGATGAATCTTTTGACGATTATGAAAAGACCATTGCCAAAAATTGTCAGATTTCCCTAAACTCCCTGAAGAAGAAAAATCAAAAGCACGGAGAGTTGGCTTGTAAAGTTTTTTCAGTACTCGGGTATGTGAGACCAGATGATGTCGATTCTGAGTTTCTGAAGGAAGTAACAAAATCTGATACCACAGATTTAAATAAATCTTTGGAATTACTAGAAAAATATTGTTTAATAACAATTAAATCTGAAAAACTTGGAAAGGAAGAAATTTGGTACACCGACATCAAGTTCACTGAAGTTGAAACCAATGCGATTAGTATCCACCGACTTTTGCAACAAGTAATCCGACTTATTGGAACAAATACAAAAGAAGAAACTCTTAAAGACATATTCGACTGCCCTGAATTTCTGGATTATAAATTCATTCCGTTTACGATGCATACCAGCGACAAGTTACAAAAAGAATTTCCACACCTGAAAGCTCAATTAGTTGACCAGGTCAGAATAGAGAAATTGCTGAAAGGAAAAATGTATGCTGAAGCAGCAGAAACAGCTGGATTTATTCACAAACAACTAAATTCAGACACATCTTACTATAATTACGCCCATTGCTTGAGGCTAGCTGGGAGATCATCAGAGGCACTTGCTATTTTATCGGTTTTGTATGCAAAATTAAAAGTATACAAGGCAGATATAATTCACAATGGTATTAGTCTCATCAGCCCAAGTAATGAAACAGATAGAGGATCAGTAAATTGCCAACTATTTTTGATTTACGGAGAACAGGGTAAATTTGATGATGCCTCCAAGTTTCTTAGCGAGCTTTGGGTGCAATTAGTCAGGTTGTTAACCTTGCCTCTACAAGGTTTACCATTTTTCATTTGTTTGTTAGAGAGCACTTTTAAAAATCAAGGATACTTTGTAAAGTTCTGTGGATTGAAAAAGGTACCTTTTTTTAAAATGACCCTCAGCACCGTAAAAAGCATTGAAATAAGTCATTTACACGGATTTGCCTTTTGGCAAAGTCTTTTTAAGTGCCTTCCCAATGATTTACATAAACTAAAGTTTAAGGAGTGTGGTGAAGAAAGTATTTTTTCAGGATTATTACGTGAAACGAGGGGTTTAATATTGCCATCCGAAATATTAATAATTGGAAGTAATATAAGAATACTGTCAATAGAGAACTCCAAGTTCTTGTGGCCCTTCCAAATTGAATTTAAATTTGAGACCAACAACGAGCAAAGCTGTACTATCAAAGACAAAGTTATTCTTCACAATATTTCTGTTCAATCGGTCAAGGGAATACTATATGCCAAAGAAATACATTTTAAAAATTTGAAACTTTTTTTTTCATTTGCCCCACCTTTTATCAACTCAATTATTGATTTCAAGTTCTTAAAAATTTTAAAGCTAATTTCCGTTGGGCTTCCTTTATCTTTAAGCGGATCTGCCTCCCTCGATTACCTTGAACTTTCAGATGTGCAAATACAGGACTGGAAAAATTCTAAATGGAAAGTTGGTAAACTCATTTTAATCGGAATTCCATTTGTCAAAAGAACAACAATGGAAATTCAAGAGTTAATAGTTTGTCAGCTAAAGTAGCTGAATCTTGTCTGTCAGGGACACTAGAGCGAGTCACGAATGGGGGCAATGATGACGACCTTGTGTACCGCAGTAAGACTAATGTTGAGTAGCGAACACAGTAGCTAGAAATATGTATGACGATTCCTAAAAGTAAGGTGTACAAGGGTCATTAAAGTAACGGTCATGTTGCACAGCATTATATTTAGTACTCTGGCTTACTGACCCTGCATTCTGCATCACAGAAACTGATTTTCAATCTGCTGTAATTTTGTTTAAAACATTAACATTTTATTCCTACAAAAATAATGAATAATAAAGTAAAATCCACATTTTAGTGTTCAAAACCAGTATACTCAATATTTTCAATGACTCAAACCAATTTGTATTGTACGTACGTATTGTATGAATTTATTAGGCTTCCCCTACGAGTCAGTCTACAATTACCGATAAAGTATCACAAATCAAATTTATAACTTATTAAATGCATTTATTCACCCAAAACACATGTCTTCATTTTCATTTAAGCATAAATCAAGTGTACAAATTGGCAAAGTACGTTTTATCCTTTCAGTCTGGAAATCCATTATTAGGGCATCCAATTTCACGGAAAATTCGGCTTTCCTAGAAGTGAGAATTGAATGTTTAAGGTTGGCCTAACATGGTTTTAATACATTTAGTTTCCTACTCCACTAAAACCGTCTTAGATGGGTCAATGTTGATTGAAAATGACAAAATAAAATTTCTGATCAAAGATCAACATTTTATCTCCGCCTCCGCCACACCTTTCCATTACTGTGAGATTTTGTACGCCGTACGATGTAAGGAATTTTGAAAAATAAAAAATATCCAAAATGTTGGCGGGAACTCACTTTGTTTGGTTATTGGCCGGTTGCGGTAAGACGAGTAAGATTAAACAGTATAACTGAAAGGTGTGGCCCAGATATTTTGGCTGGGAATCTGAATCCGTAGGCAAAAATGAAATGTATTGTATTTCAAAAAAGTTGTGACGGTTTTTCTAAAACTTTATTATTTAAAAAAAGAGTACCGCTGTCAGTATTGAAGAATGTAGTGAGGGAAAGCAGTATTATCTTTTTGCGACAAGGCAATGAATTGTCGGAGTAGTACATTTGGGCCAGGGCGTTGGTTTCGACATAAGCTGATTGTGTTCAAGATTTGATTTTTATACAGACTGTTAACTTACAACCTCGAACTACTGAGTGTTTCAACTAAACGTATCCAAAGGACACTATATATACCTAGGGGAGGCATAAATACGGTGACTCGCGTTTACCCCAATAACTTCAACATTTTTTTGAATTTCGTAATGAAATTTTGCATAAATGTAGTCCATGTAATGGAGAAACAAAAATAATAATCGGTTTTCGAAGTGTTTGCTGTTTGCATTTACACTAGTCTTAAGTCTATGTGCCCATCTATTATTAGAGGCACGCAAGGCCTCTTTAGGTAAACACGTCCATATTTTTGCTAATGTGGTATTCAGAGATTCCATAATTATGTGAGGTTTAGATGAGACTTCCCTCTCATATTTTGACCATTCGGCATAATCCAAAATGTTCAGGTCTGGAAAAGCAGAAGGTCAGTCTTGGGCTAGAGTTGCGTTTAGGATATTAGCTTTTAAGCTAGCCTGAACAACGTCGGCTCAGTGGTAAAGTGCACAATCTTCCTGAAAGGTCCAATGACGTTATTTGAAAAGGGAAGACCCTAAAGGTTTTGTAATTCACTTTACAAGGGATTCCAGGTAATTCTTTGCACTGCCAGAGGGACATAGTGCAATTTAGTCGCTTTTCCCAGCTTACCCCAGTCCAAGCCATCATACAAACAGGATTATGGGCCCTGATCGACTTCCGCCCCATATTAGGAACGTTGACCTTCTTTTAGACAAAAATCGGTCATTTTGTTGTTTAAATCTTTTTATAACTATAAAATTTTTCTCAAAAACGAAAAGAATATTTCTAAAACATTTTTAGGCGTGCCTGTTAAGTAGCACCCGGATTCCAACAAGCCGATTTTCTTAATTCGTCTGGGTCGGGAAATGGCAACTATTACTCCTTAAAGGTGTCATTTCTAGGTATTGTTTTAAGGTCCTCTTCATATTATTATGCCACATACTGAATTGGAGGCAAAGGTTTTTTGCTGTACGACGAGGATTTATATATATTTCTTCCCTGAACACTTTCATCATAGCTGAGGTGCATCTACTACGAGGTCGACAAGGTCTTTTCCTGTCACATAGACTACCATACCTAACGTATCTTTTGATAAAATTATAGGCAGTTCTTCCTTTAACATTATTAGTTTTTAACCCTTTAAACATTTCTGCTAGGCTCTCTCCATTTACATGAAGCTGCAAAATAGCAGCACACTCTCTTTGATTATGGTCCATTTTTGACCAATAGCAATTCCATGTACATTTGGTGTACGCAAGATGTAGATAAGAAGTTGGAGATTCAGGGTGTAAATGTTCAATAAATGAAAAGTAAGAATACCGGATTAACAGCCAGTCTAAATTTGTCCCCGTATTTATGCCTCCCCTAGGTACACTAAAGAGATTACAAGGGTATTTGTGACATCGCAACGACGACAAAGAAGAGTTAGAAGAAAAGATTTTTATTCACACAGGAATTCTAATTCTGAATTACATTTGAAATTATTCATTACAGAAGGCATGAGTTTGGAAATAGCAAGAACCCTAAGGATATCCGAAGAACAAGCCAAATGAAAATAAAAAGAAGTGTTGGGAAAGTTACATCGGGTCCCATATGTGAAATCAATAAATGAGAATCAAAAAAATTACAAGTGCCTTGCAGGATATGTGTAATTTCGTGAAAGAACAACTTAATTAATTTCCTTTGGTTCTTTTATTTTTCGATTGCACTATGCAAAAAAGCATTTTAGAAATAATAGTTTATAATAAATTATAATGGTTTTTCATATTATTAGATCAATTCGCGTATGCAAGATTTATCCTAGCTGAAAGCGGCAAATACTTTTTGGAAGCAATCCCGACAAGATTTTGTAATACAATATCCACAAGATTGCACTTTGTCTATTTAAGTCGAATAACTGAAAAGAAGTTTGAAATAATCCCGACAAATTGTCTAGATCAATTCGCATGGACAACTTTTGTTTTAATTTTATTTTCGTCAAAGAGAAAGCAAAAGTGTATTAACAAATTGTTTTACGTTTATTTAGTGCCTAAGCAAGCATTAATCCAGATTGTACCATTAATTATTATTAATAATCTAATACAATCTAATTATTATTTTAAAACTTCTACATAGAAACCTTATGCTACTTATCTGTAAAATCATCACAAATTAATTATGAAGCATTTTCATAATTTTACCAAGCAAACAGCAGTCTTCCTGTAGTCTACGAAATGTCATAATCACACCATATCAGGGTATAATGGTCTAGCGGCTCCGTCCATCTCTGTTGCTAACGCATTGTCACTCCTTAACTGATGACTACTTCCTCCAATAGTAGCGTCGCATTCATTACACCTGCTTTCATGAGTTGCCCCTAAATGACGTAATTATTAGAAATTAACAAAATTTTGTATATCCATTATTCAAACAGTTAAAAGAATATTGTATGTATAGAATCATAAATGCAAAAAACTTTTAAAATTACCTCCGCATTCTGTTATGATATAAATATGTCCATTTGGACACTTAAACCAGCGTCCCTGCCTCATATTGAAAGCTTCTAAGATTTCTCTTCGTTCTCTATCGGAAATGCCTAACCCGGTTCTTAATCTGTCTTCCAAATCCTAAAGAATAAGTATACCACTTTAAATTAAAGTACTAAACAAGGGATTATCTAGTGAGAAAACTGGTACAAAATTCCATTTTACCTTCAACGCTTTGTATACTTCATTCTTGATATTTTGTGAATATTTTTCCATCGAAAGAAGTCTTTTCAGCGCTTTTTCGTAAATAGGAGTTGCTGGATGTCCATTAGTAAATCTTGGGGATGACCGCCTGAGATAAATCTGGTGAAGATCATACAATCGTTCAAATTCAGCATCGAAATCTTGGACTTCAATACTGCTGAGAGGAATTTGACGCTTCATCATTTTGTCAAATAAATTTCTGTAACGCTTTAGCAAGTCTTTAGAAAGAGTGGGGTTTAATTCTCCAGAATTTCGCAACACTTTTATAGCATCTTCACCATGTTTGGCTATCAGTTCAACACTTTCCATATTGGCTTCCCCAATCTAAACAGTTTATCTCACTTTAAACTTCATTCTGAGCAATAAATAATAAACAATTAATGGATACCTTCTTAGGACCAACGATTAGAGGTTGGATATTGCCGTTTATTCCATTAGGAATACTATTTACTAATTTCTGGAGAAGGTAGTTCCGTAATGCAGGAAACAGCGTTTCCCAATATCTGTCTGGGTCGTTCCATACAATCGTAGCAATCCAAGCATTTATTTTTTCGTCAACAGCCATTTGATTTCCGAAAACTTTTATTTTCACGTTCATCACATTCTTTAAGTGTTCCTTTATAATATTTCCATATCTTCTTGAAGACCGAACCAAAGTTTGACATTTCGGGCATTTCTTCGTTGTGATTTCTCCATTTTCACCATTGCTTTCCATCAATATATCCATACCCTTACTTTCAATGGTGCACTTGCAATCCTCAAGGCAAACAAACCTTTAAAAATACACAAATGGCTTTATTAATTCTACAATCAAATAATTATTGCTTCTTGTGCACAATTTTTTCGACCTTGCATCTTCATCTTCTTCAAACCCAAAAAACACTTCAGTGAGTTCTTCAAAATCGCATTCACGACATAGACGAGGACAAGGTTCCCCACAAAACCCTATTCAAAAAATTATTTTAGTCCTAATTTTAATTATATTTTAAACAAGAGGTATATTAAGAATAAGCCATAGTATTGAATTATATACGCAAAAAGTATGCTAATTAATATAATAAGGGCCAATTTTTGACAAGGATAAATGAAAATTACCAACGCATGGATGTCCACATTTCAGTACATTTTTTGGACAGGGTTCTTTGCAAGGGCCAATGTCACACAGCTCTCTACATAATTTTGAGCACTTTTGATGAACGCAACCATAAGTGCACTTTTCCTAGGGAAGAAAACAAAAAATACATAGGTTACTGTCAAGCAAATTTCCTTTCTTCAAAAATTATGCTTTGCAGTCCTTAGTCTTACAATCTTACATTGCAATCAATACAAGGTTCTCCACAAACACTTTTGCATTCACTGTGCTCACATTTAAGGGTACAGGGCTGCTCGCATGGAGGACATGATACAGAACATGGAAATCTACAACTATACCGAAAAATAATAATTAAATAAATTTCAGTACTTTCAAAAACTGAAGTCTATATAAGATATACGAGGGGACTTACATATGACCACACACTAAAGTTCTTTCGCACTTCTCTTGACACTTTAAATGAATCCTCCCATTTTCACATTCAGAGCAGGTTCCTTTACAAAAATGATCGCATCCGCCATTGCTTCCCTTAAAACTTTCTCCACAAGGAAATTGACAGTATCTAACCGATTCTTCAGGTAGTACTGCAAAACGGACAATAATTATAAAGTCTGTATTCTCACCTGGCCTGGATGTATAAATTGTACTGCAAAAATTATAATTACTGGTATCAGAAAGCCGGCAAGGAACTAAAGTGTCATGATTACAAGACGACCGCAATTTTGGTGGAATTCGTTCTTCGCATCGACTTTTAGACGCAAACCCACCGCAAGCAGCTTTCTGAAGATGTCCGCAGTCTTGAGAATATTTATTGACTTCTTTCTATAATATTAAACAATTTTACTACAAAAATCACACAAATATCCCAAAATGTTAAAAATCTCTAATTATTTCGTTAAACTTACCATGCAAGGGTAGCAAGGTTGATAACAGAGATTTGGACACCTGTGTTGACACGGTCCCAATATGCTTTCACAAGGCAGCATGCATACATGGTGTTGCATATCAAAACTGCATTCCACGTAAGTTTTATGACCGCATGAAGGTTTTTTATTTTCTTTGATTAAGCATGGTGGGCATGGCTTGTTGCATTCGTGATTACCCTTACATCGGTGAAGATCTATTTTAAATATGGAAATTATCAAATAATAATAATAATTAAATTTAGTTTTGGTTAATATGTATTTTTTAACCTGCAGCACATTTTCGGCTACATTTCGTTTTGCAAATATACATAAGATGGTGTGGATCTTCTTTAGTGTGACAAAATTTAGTACACGCGTGTCCGCATTTTAGTCTTGTGGTGCACTTATTTTTGCAGATAAGTGGTTTATCTCGATCACAACATATTATTTTTTTCTAAATTTAAATTTTTATATCCACCATAACCTTGTTATTGTAACATGAATATATACGCATTAATTTTATTGTTTGCTGAAAAGTATTTTACTGTGTGTTGACAATCTGGAAAAACTTTCTCAGCTTCAATTTTGCATTTGATCACTTCGGCATCTACGAAACAAGGGGCTTTGTCTACGTGACCGCAAGTCAGAGGTTTATCCACAGTTTCTCTGCAAACTATTGAATCAGCATCGATATGACATTCTTCTTTCTTCTGATGGCCACATTTTAGATCTTTTGTGACTTCAAATCGGCAAACAAATTCTGCAGGATTCTTGTGGCATGCCATTATTTCTTTATGACCGCATGGTAGAGTTTTTTCTATATTCTCCATGCATAGAATGGATTTATCGGAAACGTCACTGTGGCAAGCCCAAGTTATCATGTGGCTGCAAGGCAGAGTTTTTTCCATTTCAATATTGCAAGGTTTACACTTTTGGTAGCACAAGTCCAGGCATTGATGATTATTTTCACAAACGATTTCGCAGCGTAGTGTGCATTTGTATGCAATATGTTCCCGATCCATTGCATGGCACACCTAATGAAATTTTAAGAGGAAAACTTAAAAGTACTTCAAGAATAATGGGTTTATCTCAAGAAGAATAATAGCTTTACCTAATATAAATACATTTTTCTAATAAATATTTATCTAGCCCAGTCTCAAGTATCATTACTCCGAACTGATAATTTACCTCTGCCTCAAGTTTTGAAATGTGAAAGCAATGAAATTTGTTGTGAGGATTTTGTACTCTTCTTAAGGTAAATGCGTAAATGTACTGACACATTAGTAAATTGCATTAAAACGTGAGGCAAAGGTATATTATCAGTTTGGAGTAATGATAATTAAGACTGGATACATATTTATTACCTAAATGTATTTATACGAGGTAAAGCGATTATTTTTCTGGAGGCAAACGGATTATTTTCGAGGTGCATTTAAAATTTCCCTTTGAAATATGTACCATTCTGCATTTGTGACAACATTTCAATGGGGTTTCACATAGAAGCAAACATCCCCCTTCTGGTACTTTTTTGAAGTCGTTTAGATTTCCAATACTTGTAATGGTACCATGATTTTGACACTTCAAATCTATCTGCTCTCCTATTTCTTCTCTCTCTTCTAGTTTCTGTTTGATTTGAAGCCAAGTCTTACTCTTGGAAGACAAAATTCTCATGTTCCCACAAATATACAGTCCATGCCTGAATAAAAAAATAATTCACCACCCATTTACTAAATATTGCATTATGTTTTGTTAATTTCTATATGAATAAATCTACTGAAAGTGATCAGAATTTACTTACTTAGCTCTTGAAATTGCAACGCACACCCGATTATCCACATTGAGAAACCCAATTTTATTTTCTTCATTACTGCGAACCAAAGAAAGTAAAATGATGTCATTTTCCTCCCCTTGAAAATTATCCACACAAGTAATTCGGACACCATTGCAGTTCTGCAACTGTCCTATTTCTTTTTTGAGAAGAAACATTTGGCCGACGTATGTAGTCAGTACAGTAATCCGGTCTGTTTGATACCCCTGAAGTACCAAATAACGGCACAACTGGGCAAGAAATTTCGCTTCGTAAACGTTAGATTTACTTGTAGAATCATTTTCCTATTTCCACAAATTTTTGTATAAAATATTAAAGTTTTGGGTCAGCATTCATGAAAAGTGTTTGAAAAACCTTACTTAAAATTTTAAAAAAGTAGCAGCTCACCGATTTTTCATGATTCTGATGAGAGATAAAAAATAAATTCTTGCGAACGCCAGCAACTGCTGGATACATCATCACTGACTCATGATTGTCAAGATGCTCGTAAATGGTGCCTACGACGAGGTTGGCTATCTCTGGACGCATTCTATGCTGCATCTATTCATATTATTGAAAAAATTAAGGATTTATTAATATTAATGAAATGAATAAAAATTTTAAATACATAAAACAGATTTTAGGCTTCTTTAGTAATAAATTACCCTTAATTGGTACCAATTCAAATTATTGTTGATCATTCTTTCAAATAAAGAAAGATCTTAATGGTAGTGCCTAGCCAGATTGTAAACCGTTGTACTTGGACGAAGTTGAAGATGATCACCTATTGAAATGCGATATTAATAATACCAAGATAATTATTATGCAAAGGAGTAAACTCTTTTTGACGATTTACCAATTAGAATTAAATGCTGGCAATAGGGCGTAATGGAAGTAACAATGTGTGATTCTAAAACCTCAGCCGCCTCTTCGACTATAACTGAAATCAGATTATATAAATCATTTAGAATTTGAAAATTCACTTGTGAATGTCAATAGCTGAGAAATAATGGATATAATATTACTTTGATCTACGTGCCTAAGTATTTTTTTGGAAATTTTTGGAAAAGTTTTTGGAAAAGTCCTACCAATATGGGATTTCATGATTTTCACTAAATCATTGTACTTAGCTGCTCCTGTTGTCGTCATTCCTACAACTTGTGTTTTCAAAAGCAATTGCCCATCAGCAAAGTTCAGAATCTCCTTCAAAGTCTTTTCTTTTGTAATCAAATGCTCTTCCAAGTCATTAATACTTTTGATTGTTAGAGCCTTTGCACGCTCCACGACGTGAAAGAATAAGGACCATTTGTCGACTCTGGATAATGCGAAGCAATTAAAATTTGCATCTGTTTTTGCTCGCAAAATAATTTCATCCACGTTGTTAACTTTCAATAATCCTTTACAGTAGAAGTCAAACAACTTTTCAAGAAGCATTTGCTTATTATTCAGAATTATCAATTGTTTGTGGAATATTTCCATTTGGAATGCTTCAATTACTGGGTGAATTCGTTGTTTCGCTATATTCTCAATATTAGAAAACACTTCTGCTCTTTTATTTTCAATATTCCAGATGAAAAAATTTGGCAGATAGTGCCCAACACTCTGTGGAGCTCTTGTCTCCGCTTCAGCATAAATATCATCGACCACTCTATTGGCCATCAGTTCTTCCAAATCATAGTTTTCCTCATCAGACTCTTCTCCATCCGGAATATTATCATTTTTCTTACTTGAAACAGAAATTGGTTTGTGGTTTCCATTCATTGTTTTAGATGGCAATATCCTGAACCAATTATTAAGAATTCTATCTACTGAAAAATTTGAGCCGAAAATATCATCCGTTATTCCAAACCATTGGAGATTACGGAAACTGTCCCAAATGCATTGTGGGAATTCGCTTGATAAAGTAGACCATACTTTTAGTACACGAAAATCAACGATTCCTGTAAAGAAGAAAATACAAATGTAAGTAAAAGTATGACTTTTTTATTTGTGAGGCCAAAGGAATACCTTTCAAATTATTGAGACCCATAAATTCGGCCACTAATTCAGCCCGGTCATTCTGTAGATTACGAACAGCTTTGAAAGCTTCCCTTTTGCGTGCGTTATGTATTCTGTCCATAGCATTTTTTGGTAGGGACCTCTGGTGTGCCAAACTGTAGGAATCTAATATCTCAGATTGAGATCGACCTCCAACTCTAATCATTGCAGGCGCAAGATTATTTTTCTCATAAATCTTCAATACTCCTTCCAAAAATTGGTCCAGAGCATGGTTGGTGTAGCAAACAACCAATATAGGTCCTGTTTCTTCAGTTTTCCAAAGATTCAAGTTGTTTAGAAGCACTTCGGTAAGTTTTAGTCCTTAAAAGCATATCAAAATATATTTAGTTACCATTTTAAAATACAATTACACTTAAAACTGATAACTCATCACTTTTAAATGTAAATAAATTCAAATAGAACTTAAATTACCTAAGAATGTTTTCCCAGTCCCAGGGGGTCCTTGAATTATAGCAAATTCTCTGGTAAGAGCAGCTTTAAAGGCTTCGAACTGTTTCTGATCCAATCCAAATTCACTTGCAGGTAACCATTGGTTGTCCATTAATGGAGATATATAGACTTCTTCTCCGGAAACGGTATTTAATTTTAGCAATGACTCTGTATTTCGAAGATATTCGGGAGCTTTCACATTTGAGGATGATTCCACAATAAATGGGTACATTGGAAACTTTTCCAAATCTATTTCTTTGAGTGTTTGCAGAGTGTGCCTTATAAAATATGAAAAGTAAGCACATTGTATAAGATTTGGATACCAAATATAATAGATCGTACATAATTATACGCTATGTACAATGTTTACCGATACGCTTCAAAGTATACTTCACATTCCACCATTAGAAATTGTTGATGCCTGTTCCACGTTGGAGGTGGTCCTTCCCACCTGATACCAAATTCACCCTTTTGTATTTTGGTATCATTTCGAACAGCAATTGTGGCCAAGTAGGCAGTCTCGAACATATCGTAGGTGAAAACCAAAAGTGAGCCAACCAGGAGTCGCTTGGATTTGTTCCAACGTATTCTCTTGTAATCACTTTGGCTAAGTTGTATATCGTAAATAAACGATTCCTTTACCAGTTTGGCACGAATAATTTCAACATCAGTATAAATTCGTACAGATCCAAGAGGCATTTTCTTCTTGAATATCAAATAATCGTTTCTGAAATGTCAAGTAAATGTTTTAAGGATTTCTGTGTTGTATAAACCTAAAATCTAGACGTAAATAACTGTACACTACATTGAAATACTAATATCCCCGCAGTAAAACTGCCCCCAGGGGGCCTACTGCAAACATTATTGCATTTTCTTGCATGCTAATTTTTTTTCATCACAAACCTGTTCTTTAGAAAGTCTTGGACTCCCTTTTTGAGTGGCTGGACAAAATCTTCTCGCAGCAATCTGTATTGTACATCAAGGTAATGTTCCGCATTAGAGTAAGCTCCACTTTTCTTATTAGAGCGTAGAAATGGTTCTTCAGTGGATAGAATCTCTTCAATGGTTGGTGTTATGGGAATTGCTCTAAAATCCTCAGGAGCTTCCATTTTATGCATTTCATCATCCTCCTGTTTACTAAACCCGAATTTTCTTCTCCGCTTCTGTAATGTTTGCTCCTTTTCTTTTTTCTCAACTATGCTTTTATACAATTGCTTCAATTTGTTAAACTTTTCTGTAAGTGCAACTTGTTCCACTGGATCTACATTGTCCAGATTACAAGCTGCTGTGAATGCTATTGGAATCAAGGTTTCCAGCAAATCAGTTGCTGTGTTGGGCATTTTTTCAACGACGCAATTCAAAAATTTGTGAACATTATTTAAAAGTCGGGTATCAGAACAATCCACTTGAAGAGGGTTCCTTTTAAAAAGTAAAGAATAAATTACAACCAAATAGTACTCACTTTTCTATAAAAAATAATAGTATTTATTGCATTCTAAATTCATTCATGCTGAAATTGACGATAGTGCTTTTATGTTATATAATTTGTTGATTTCTTACATTGAATTGTGAAATCTTTGCTGAATATTTGTCCCCATCCACATTTTAAGCAATTTTTCCTTCAATTTGTCAATGTAATTTTTCCGCAAAGAATTGGAAAGGACACTGCTTTGCTGAATTGGAACATTGCAATCCTGTGAGCAGATTTTTTCTCCCATGATTTGCGTTATAAGCACTAATAAATCGTCTGAGTGTGGTTTACATAGTTGTTCTGAATCCAAGAGCTCTTCCCAATCCTTTGTGTTCCTTGCTATGTCCATAATTACATTATCTTGACTAGTGTCCAAAAATCCATAGAGCCTTTTGAATCCAAAAATTGGACCAACCCTTTTTCTAGTAATACGGTAAGCTTAATTAGGAACTTGCTTTAAAATAGTGAAAGTAATTTTTATTTTGCATCGTGATGAAATTTACACCGACAACCCCAAATTTGAATTTTTTAAACAAAAAATGATTTTGTCGCCCAATAATGTTGCTAAATAAAAGCATTTCTTATTCCAAGCCGGATTGAAATTAATCCTTTAGAAATTACCTAAGAAGGGCCCTATTTTCCTTTCCTAGAGCACCATTTGAATTTGAAGTAGACGTTATTGGAATTTTGCCATTAGTGCGAGGCCCTTGTCCAGATTGGTAAGGGAAAGATCGCTTTCCAGGCCGCTTAGCCATGCCTTAACCTAAAATGTATACATTATTCATCTGTCATAAATAAGATAAGATATTCTGCATTACAGGGTTTGCCAAAAGTTATGTATCATAGGACTTTGCTTTCAAAACCTGAGACAATCGTCCATTATATTAAATAATTCACTCATAGCTGCCGACTGCCCTAAGATGCTTGACTTTGGGCCAACCCTGTATATTACACTAAATGCTCCATTACTTGCCAAATGCAAAATTACTTCAACTTGATAACCCAAAATATTATAAAAAAATTTGTACCATTAAGTACTTACTTACTGTTACCTATTTTTACTTACTTGTTTCCACTTGACTCTAAATGAGTACTTAGTTTCTTTTACAAATCTTATAATAATAATATAATACATACACGATTGCATAGTAAAACTGATTAAATTTTATTGGTTACTGGCTAATTAAGTTCTGCGTCCTGGACGACTCATTGATGCTTACAGGCTCTTTGTTTGCGTACACTAATAGTCATTCCTTTGTTTAAAGAACATTTCATTGGTCTTGAAGAACTTTTTTCCTACGGAATTGTCTTTCTTTGATCTTTGAATTAAATCTAAATTATGTTAAAGGATATCCATAATTAATTTTCGTTGTCGTTACATAACTACTGTACTCATTTCTGCTCATACAGTATTTATTTATAAATCAATTGCACTCTGAACAAATAAAGATCAATCTTCTACAAGATTTAAACTCGCTCCGATCAATTTATCCCAATATGCTACAATTTTAGAAATATATCTTCAGAAAGTATATACGTACCGTGCTGTATCTCAGAAATCCATGAATTAAGTTCTTAAACTATTCCCGTAATTAGAAAACTAAACTTGCACTTCTACGAAAACAAGGAAACGTATTTTCAGCTTCTTTACACTATGAAGATTTGCTATGATGATTGTAGTTGACCTTGAAGATGTGAATTCATGTGATGATCAACTGAGAGAAATATTTCCCAGTATTTTAGTTGAGATGGCAAGGAAATCTGAGTGCGTAACATTGGGATTACATAACTAAGCGAAGAGTTACCGAATGGAATTAAGATTTCCGAATTTAGATTAGGAAAACGTTCTGAACAATATTTTTGGTGCGATTACTATATAACTGATGTGTAAACTTCAAGTTTCTTTCCAAGAATCTAAAGATGGTTTACTTTTTAACCTTAAAATGAGTAATTTAAAATGTAGTTAATTAATTACTTTACATGAATAGTTATTTGTGAATATGAATTAAGAATTAAAAACACAAAAATTATTACAATTCAATGTTGGGTAATGATCCTGAATTTATTCAATTGTGCTTAGTGTAGTTAACAAATAAATGGAGAATAAGTTACACGAAAGGTTCAAGTGAGATCTCGAAGGCCGAGCAAGGCAGATTTAATTCAAAGTTTTCCATAACCTTGGGATGCAAAACTCCAAGTTTACCGATTGGGGTTTTATTGTATAGAATTTCCGCACAGCGACCAGGGAAATACGTTGGATCTGCAAGTAATCAAAGAATAATTAAATTAAATATCATCAATTAGGCTAAAATGAAAATATAGGCTAATAGGTTAGATAAAGTAGTATTGAATATAAGTTTACCATCAGCTGCTCTTAAACTGTAACCATCCTGGAATTTAACTTCAAGTAGTTGCATTAGTCTGTCTAGCAACCCATGAATAATTTCGAATCCTGGAGATTTGTTGTAGTTCACAGCACAAAGATGTCTTTCATTTTTAGCACCAGTATCTAAATAGCAAAAGTAAATATTGTCATTACAATTATATTACCTAAACGAAAAACTGCATTTTTTGCAAAACCATTTTTTTATTACCTGTAGTATCATCCAGAAGAATAACGTCCCCAACTTCGAAGAGTTTCAAAGGCAGAGGCATCTTTTTATTAGCTTGGAGTGTTTTTAAAAGTCCAGGGAGAAGACTCACCCTCGCAGCTTGGAACTCTAATGTTTTCGGATTGGAAATGCGGACTAGAGTTTTCTCCTTTTCCGGGCTGTGACGGATTTTTTCGCACTCGTCCTCCACAGAACACTAAAACAAAATCGCCACATTATTGCAAACAAAGTTAACTAATAAATTATTTGCATTAAAATTTTAATTGTTTATTGCACCACCAAAATAATTAGTTTATAAACAATGTTTACTTACAAGAGCAAAGTTAAGGGATTCAGTAAATCCAGCCATTGCAACATTTTCTCTCAGCTGATCAGAAAGTTTGTTAACGGGGAATTGTCGGGCAATGGTAGCACAATTCGGAAGACCATCCACGATGTTATCATATCCGTAAGCAATGGCCACATCTTCAATAATGTCGATTTCATGAAGTACATCATGCCTAGTTGGGGGCACCTCCACCTCAATCTTTTCTTCATTTAAAGCTTCCGATTTCAACCCCATTTTGCTCAGACTCTTCGCCATTTTCTCCGCATCTAATCTATTTTTGTAATTTATTGGGGATTATTGCAATTATTTAAGTAAAATAAATAATTTTAGGTAATAATTAATTGTATAAATGTAGAAAAGTATATATTACTGGATTCCGATAACTTTGTTAACGTGCTGGACATCAAGGGTGTGTTTGCGGTACTCCAGGGACGGGTATAATTTTTCATTCCCTTCTTCATACACTACCTTAACAGTTTCTGCTATAAATGGTATGGCGCAATACTCACTTATCATCGTTATTAAAATATCCAGAGTGATATTAGCCTGTAAAATGCAAATTAATTAGTATTTAAAACACAATTGAAGAAAACTTTACTAGATTTTAAGCAGAATACAAAATAAACTAACCCTGGTGAGGTCGGTGGCTGTCACTTCAAAGAACAAGTTTTTAGTGTCCAAAGAAAGTTTGCTTGTGTCCCCGTTAATGATGGGAGGCAGGGACAAAACGGTTCCTTCACTGTCATAGATAATGGGGAACTCATCAAATTCGTTAATGATGTGCAGATAACTCTTTAGATGCATATCCGATTTGTAGAACTCCATCAAATCAACTGCCTTGAAGGATTTTGTTTGGTTCAGAGGCACAAACTCAATTTCGGTCTTATCTTGAGTTAAATAGCGAAATGGCGGTTTGATTTTGTCCAGGTCGTGAATTCCGATTGAAACCAGTTGTCTTTTTCGGCAAATATTAAAATGCAATTTTTCTTGTAAATCAATTATGCTGTTGTAAGCAGTTTTTGTCAGTTTCACATTCCTCAGCACCGCCGACACGAGATAAGGACGGATCGTATTGCTTTTCACTGTTATTACGATTTCTCCTGGAACTTTCTTATACACCGGTTGCATTGTCCTATTAATTAGTTTCAAAAATTAATGATACATATTTAAAAATTTAATTCACAATATATACAAAATAAAATCGTATTAATGTGGTTGATTTACTTTTGAAGAAATACTGACAAAGCCGTTGACAGTCCTTCCAGACACAAAAGGTCATATCGATTTGCAGGAATATCAATTTTATAGATTATATCTTCATTTTCCGTAACCTAAGTCAATACAGTCAATAAAATATATTTAGCACACTTTTTGGGACTATTATAAATACAATAAAACGAAATAAGAAACGTAATTACCACATCGTCCAATTCTATTCCAAATTCAAAACACAGTCTGTCAAATTCTTCATCAGCTGCAAAATAAACATTTCAAAGAATTGAAATACCCATCATCCAATGCTAAATAAATATTAACGTAGTAAATCACAGTTCATAAGTTCTTATTTAAATCTAAATTACTTACAAAATTCCTGTCCTATTTTTTCAAACAGGAGGTTTTTCTTGATATTTACAGTCGGCATGTTTCCGATTTATTTCTACTCACTTCTTAGCACAAAATTAACGAAAGACTGGAAAAGTGCAAAAATCGTCTATAAAAGATAAAACGATGACAATCGGCAATTTGCATGCAGAGAGTGTGCCAATTATCTGCCGCAATATTTTCCAATATTACAATGTTTGAAAAATCGAAACAAATAGCACAGCAACTTAGCTACTTTCGCGCACAGAGGACGCATACCGCGAGATATTTTATTAGGAAGCTAAATATCTACATATAAAACAACCGACAATTACTTTTAGAATGAGACGATGAGAGTCTCGTCTCAGCATGAGATGAGAATCTCACGTAATAAAGCCTACTTTTTGATATATTCTGACTTCTGACAGTTCTGAGTTCTGTGGAGATCTGTCTCAAGTGTACTAGGTAAGTACTAGTACTACAATACTACTTAGCATTTACAGTCAGTTTAAAGGTAGTTGCGAATTGATGACTGGAAGGGCAAAGTTTTCTTGCCTTCTATTGGCTGAAAATATTTGTGAAATAAATTGTTTTATTGGTTCCTTGCCTACCGGCGGCCATCTTTTTTTCATTATATAAATTGTCGTTGCCAAAGTTCTGAAAAGCGGATTCACATTCTCATTAGTTTTCGTTGTCCAGTCATAACTACAATACATACTGTGTGCATAATAAGCATTACTCTGCAGAGCTAAAGCTAACTTGCAGATATTATTAGACTTCTATTATAGTCAATAAGGAATGGCAGGAATCGGGAAATGACTGAAAGATGCAATGTTCATGGCATTAAGTAAAGAATTATTGCATTTCAATTAATACACCACATAATACTGTACATTGTACAGATAGTGCATGATAAGGATAAGCATTGATTTACAATCCTAACTTGCAGAGAAGCATTAGAAAATAATTACAAGAAGCAACATTTGTTAATAAGTGTGCTGTAATATAACACTGATATTTAATAAGAAGAACCAAGGTACTGTGCCTGGGACAATAGTTGCACACTTTCTTATCTGGAACGCATCAACTCTCTTCACGGTTGATTGCGGGAGAACAATGAGTCCATTCATTCGCCCTCAAACTCTCTTCACGGTTGATTGCGGGAGAACAATGAGTCCATTCATTCGCTCAGTCCACTCAGCTGAGGGCGAATGAATGGACTCATTGTTCTCCCGCAATCAACCGTGAAGAGAGTTGATGCCTTCCAGATAAGAAAGTGTGCAACTATTGTCCCAGGCACAGTATGATACTCAATGACATAGGCACAACTATAATACACCTGTAATTACGTAGTACTTAATGTATGACACACTGAGCAATGTGAGCAATAAATTATTGTATTAAGTGAAATACAATAATTCTTTACTTAATGTCATGAACATTATCCTTCAGTCATTTCACGTCATTTCTTGATTCCTTATTGAATATAATAGAAGTCTAATAATATTATATCTGCAAGTTAGCTTTAGCTCTGCAGAGTAATGCTTATTATGCACACAGTATGTATTGTAGTTATGACTGGACAACGAAAACTAATGAGAATGTGAATCCGCTTTTCAGAACTTTGGCAACGACAATTTATATAATGAAAAAAAGATGGCCGCCGGTAGGCAAGGAACCAATAAAACAATTTATTTCACAAATATTTTCAGCCAATAGAAGGCAAGAAAACTTTGCCCTTCCAGTCATCAATTCGCAACTACCTTTAAACTGACTGTAACTACGCAATAATGTTATATCCATTAGGAGAAAGATTGTAAGCAAATGCAACAATGATGTATGCTTAAATACTAAATAAATGCTTTGATTCATTAAAAATAGTACATTGGTTTTGAACATTAAAATGTGGATTTTACTTTATTATCCCTAGTGTAAAATTCTTATAAGATCTATCAAAGAACTTATATTTAATTAGTATGGTTGCCTAGCAAAATTTTTTCATATAATTTCTATCATATTTCTTACAACAAAAATATAATGTGACATACAATTTCTCTGTGTGATAAGATCTTACATTTATCTTACATGTTCTATACATTTTCAATGCAATGCAAATTATAATTTGGTTGCATGGCTACCCGTCCAACAATCTTATAAGTTCTCCGTAAGAAGTATGCGAGATCGTATTATAATATTTGCATATGAACGGTCTCATTTTCTTCTTGCATTATACGAACATTTCTGCTTACTATTACTTTCAGGTAACTTGGAACATTGTTGCCCGGACATCCGGGAAAAAAAAATATGGTAAATATTATCTACAGTCGCCACTAGTCGTCACAAACTTATTCGCGTAATGTCTTTGTAATTTTCGTACATACTTACCACGGCCTCGATCTTGATTTTCGATTAATTTTTGCCAGTTCTACTTGAATTAATCTCCTTAAAGAATTGCAATGGGTGCTCCAATTCCAAGTATCATGTATTTTTACATCATTACATCTACATACAGAATAAAAATACAGCATTGACCTGTATTATGCGTTATCTATTTTTATTTAAATCATTAAATATTATAAGATGTAGTTACTTTTATGAATGGAATTATTTTGAGCAGTTTAAAGAACTAAATGATGAAATTATTCAAAATCGGCTAGGTAAAATCATGAAAATGGAAAACTAAAGCCCCTGTTGTAGACCTTCAAACAGTCCCGGAGATGAAAATTAGATTTTGTTCCAGAAACCACACAAGAAGGCTGAGATTACAGTATTGAGTAACTCTTTTAGGGCTCTCCAGCGTAGCGATGTGACACCTCGGATTTCTGTCATAGTTTCCACAAATGTTTGTCTTAGTGTCAAACCTCAAATTCCCGAAGCATGATTTTTTAATTCCACCTGGGGGTTTTTTCTTTATTTTTAATACTGCGGGATTTACTGGAGAACCGTTTGAGGTACATGGACGGGACTAATTTTAGAAATTGCTTTGGGTACACCGGTATGTGCCGGTGTACCCATATTAGTATTATTAGTATTAAAAATAAAGAAAAAACCCCCAGGTGGAATTAAAAAATCATGCTTCGGGAATTTGAGGTTTGACACTAAGACAAACATTTGTGGAAACTATGACAGAAATCCGAGGTGTCACATCGCTACGCTGGAGAGCCCTAAAAGAGTTACTCAATACTGTAATCTCAGCCTTCTTGTGTGGTTTCTGGAACAAAATCTAATTTTCATCTCCGGGACTGTTTGAAGGTCTACAACAGGCAGGGGTGGCCAAAATACTTTGTCGGAATACAAAATACAAAATACTATTTGTATTTTGTATTTTCTGAAAGTTCGAGCGGAGTATTTTGTATTTTGTATTTTGACTAATTTGTCAAAAGTATTTTGTATTTTGTATTTTGTATTTTCACTAATTTTGGAAAGTATTTTGATAGTGAAAATACTTGGGGAAATACAAAATACTTTGTCTGCAGGAAAACGTGCATGCGTACGCTTTGCGCTAGGATATCGTTTCAGAGGTTATTCTTACTAAGACTCGGGCAACTTTAGTCTCAACTACCAAGCAGAGATATCTGAAATTTGATTACTCTTCTACTACTTTATACTGAAATTTCATTAGGCGTAAACTCAGTGACCCAAATTTTGAGAAATTGACTCTTCTGAAAATCAATAACTACTAAGTTATTGCTAGAAATTCGTTGATGCGGCTTTTAAACTTGAGTTATTAAATTAAGTAGCTAATATTAAATTAAATCGTAATATTAAATTAAATTGTAGTATTACATTAAATTACGATAGCAAATCGGCAGTTAAAGTGGAAATAAAGAATTGCAAAAATTGCAGTATTTTGTATTTTATCAAGTATTTTGATTAAATACTTTGTATTTTCTGGAAGTTCGAGCAAAGTATTTTGTATTTTGTATTTTGACTAATTTGTCAAAGTATTTTGTATTTTGTATTTTGACTAATTTGTCAAAGTATTTTGTATTTTGTATTTTGACTAAATTTGTCAAAAGTATTTTGTATTTTGTATTTTGACTAATTTGTCAAAAGTATTTTGTATTTTGTATTTTGACTAATTTGTCAAAAGTATTTTGTATTTTGTATTTTCACTAATTTTGAAAAGTATTTTGTATTTTGTATTTTGTATTTTCGAATTGAAGTATTTTGGCCAACCCTGACAACAGGGGCTTTAGTTTTCCATTTTCATGATTTTACCTAGCCGATTTTGAATAATTTCATCATTTCGTTCTTTAAACTGCTCAAAATAATTTCATTCATAAAAAGTAACTACATCTTATAATATTTAATGATTTAAATAAAAATAGATAACGCATAATACAGGTCAATGCTGTATTTTTATTCTGTATGTAGATGTAATGATGTAAAAATACATGATACTTGGAATTGGAGCACCCATTGCAATTCTTTAAGGAGATTAATTCAAGTAGAACTGGCAAAAATTAATCGAAAATCAAGATCGAGGCCGTGGTAAGTATGTACGAAAATTACAAAGACATTACGCGAATAAGTTTGTGACGACTAGTGGCGACTGTAGATAATATTTACCATATTTTTTTTCCGGATGTCCGGGCAACAATGTTCCAAGTTACCTGAAAGTAATAGTACATCGTACATTATAATTTTACGTCTAAAATTAAATATTATATCGTCAGCTACCAAAGCAACATCAAAATAGGAAATTATTTTCCAGGTTTAATGTATTTACTAAACAAAATTTTTCACCCTTCCCTCTTATAAGGATGAAGGTATTGACGCTATGGCTATGAGATATCTATCAAAAGTATTTTGCTGATTCGGGCTAACTCTAGCCTTTTGATAACGTAGAAGATCTTGCGACTTTTGAAAAATTGTCCACATTTTCTTCCTCCGACATTGTACTTTAAAGTGTAAGCAAGAAAGTTGTGGAAATGTATCTGGCTTTCGAAAGAGGCATTACACTTTGACATGGAATATATATCAGCAGAATTTGTATTATGACGGTTTACATGGAATTTTCAGACTTTGTTGCGGCTGTTTTTCAGTAATTTTGCTGCGATTTTGTCCATGAATGTCGTAGGAGGCTGTGTAATGCCTCTTTCGAAACCGGATACATTTCCCACAACTTTCTTGCTTACACTTTAAGGTGCAATGTTGCAATAAAAATATATGGACAATTTTCCAAAAAGTCGCAATACTTTCCTGGGTAAATCTGAATTCGCCCGTATCCGATGCAGCTGCAGTTGGTGATGTTGTTAATGTGTCTCTGTCTGTGCACCGTAGCGACTTGTAATAAAATGTCCTTTTAAGCCTTCTCCCTTACACAAAATCGAAATTTTGTTTCGCCGCTAACTCATAATAGCACTAGAAACCGTCTACCGTAGGTACTCACACTAACACGCATTTTGAAACCACTATTTAACATTGATTTACATTGTTTCGTACTTAATTTTAACACAAGAAAACTGTTTACTTTGAATTTCAGAACATTTATATTGCATATTAGAGGTAGTTGGTACTTGGTAGTGCATGATAGTTATAAGATGATTTCATATTAGATATTATAATTTAAATGTACTGTGGTCATGCATCATTCATATAAGGTCTTTGATAGAAATATGTAAGTTGTCTTATAATGGTCATGTAAGAACTTTCTAAGTTCTTGCATTGAAATTATAAGAAATATATATGGAATTGGTCTCAATAACCATATTATTTCTTATAAGGAAACTATGGCAATTTTTGCGTAAGGGATTCATTATTTTTGTAGGAATAAAATGCTGATTTTTTAACATTATAAAGCAAAATTACAGCAAGTTGAAAATCAATTTTTGTGATGCAGGATCAGTAAGCCAGGGTAGTAAATATAATGTTTTGCAACATGACCGTTACTTTAATGACCCTTTTGTACACCTTATTTTTAGGAAATTGATCATCTAATGCAATATCTCTAGCTAATATTATGTTTGCTACTCAACAGTTGCAGTTGTTGTAGTCTTACTACGGTACATAAGGTCTTTATCACCGCCCCTATTCGTGACTCGCTCCATTGTCTCCGACAAACAAGATTCGTCTACTTTAGCTGACCTGACTATCAACTCTTGAATTTCCATTGTTGTTTTTTGGACAAATGGAATCCCAATTAAAATAAGTTGACCAACTTTCCATTTGGAGTTTTCCCAATCCAATATTTTCATTTCTGAAAGTTCAAGGGAATCGAGGGATGCTGATCCACTTAAAGATAAAGGAAACTCCACACAAATTAGCTTTAAAATTTTTAAGAATTTAAAATCAATAAATGAATTGATAATAGGCGAGGACTGAAAAAGAAGCAAATGGCTCAAATATGTCAAATGTATTTCTTTAGCATATAACTTTCCCTTGAACGAATGAACAAGCGTATTGTCGAGAATAATTTTGTCCTTGATACTACAACTTTGCTCCTTGCCAGTCTCTAATTTAAATTCAATTTGGAAGGGCCCCCAGATCTTGGAATTATCTATTGATAATATTCTTATATTGCTTCCAATTACTATTATTTCGGGTTGCATAAACCAACCTTTAAATAACAATGCTGAAAGACGACTAAATTTAAGTAATGTTGGTGGACTACACTCATTTAACTTTAATGTCTGTAAATCGTTGGGAAGGCATTCAAAAATACTCCGCCAAATAATGTTTCCGTATACATAATTTATTTCAATGCTTTTCGCTTTGCCAAAGTTCATTTTAAAAGAAGGTACATTTTTCAATCCCCAGAATTTAACTGAGTAGCATTGTTTTTTAAAAATGCTCTCTAACAAACCAATGAAAAATGGTAAACTTTTCAGAGGAAAGTCCAACAACTTGACTAATTGCATCCAAAGTTCGTTTAACATTCTGGTGGCATTATCAATTTCACGTTGTTCTCCGTAAATTAAAAAGAGTTGGCAAATTACTGCTCCTCTATCTATTGCACTGCTTAACCTGACGAGACTGATACCATTGTCAATTATATCTGTTTTGTGTATTTCTAATTTTGCATACAAAACCTGTAAAACAGCAAGTGCCTCGGTTGTTCTCCCAGCTAACCTTAAGCAATGGGCGTAATTATAGTGAGATGTGTCTGAATTTATTTGTTTGTGAATAAATCCAGCTGTTTCAACTGCTTCTGCATACATTTTTCCCTTCAACAACTTCTCTAGTCTGATCTGATCAACTAATTGAGCTTTCAGGTCTGGAAATTCTTTTTGTAACTTGTCGCTGGCATACATCGTAAATGGAATGAATTTATAATCCAGAAATTCCGGGCAGTAGAATATGTCTTTAAGAGTTTTTTCTTCCGTATTTGCTCCAATAAGTCGGATTACCTGTTGCAAAAGTCTGTGGATACTGATCACAGTTGTTTCAACTTCTGTAAACTTGATATCAGTGAAATTAAAGAAACGAGTGACACGACTAGGGTAATAAATTTCTTCCCTTCGAAGTTTTTCAGAGTTAATTGCTATCATACAATATTTTTCTAGTAAATCTAAAGCTTTATTTAAATCTTTGCTCTCTGATTTTGTCACTCGCTTCAAAAACTCAGAATCGACATTATCTGGTCTCACATATCCGAGTACAGAAAACACTTTACAAGCCAACTCTCCGTGCTTTTGATTTTTCTGCTTCAGGGAGTTTAAGGAAATCTGACAATTCTTGGCAATGGTCTTTTCATAATCATCAAAAGATTCATCTATAATATTTTCAAAGGAAGAAGTACTTTTTATGTACTCTTTAAGATTCAAATTACTTCCACTGTTTAAGGAAGTAACTGCAAGTTGAAGAGCTAGAGGCAAATTTCCCAACAAAGTACAGAGTTTCTTTAAATCATTTTCATCTCTTGAGATTTTCGAATCAAGATTATTTTTTAGAAAGTCAATACTATCTTCCATGGTAAAGATGTCCACCCGGAATTCCGTCAATTTCCCCAATCCATTTTCACTTCCCCACTGGACATCTCTAGATGTAATTAAAGTGTCGAAGTTACTTATATTCCAGGGTAGAAAATTTTGAATACCTTTTTCTCCTAAATAGCATTCAGCGTTGTCGAAAATCCATAAGCATAGCCAATTCTCCAGTCTTGAAAAACATTCTTGAGCCAAATCTTCCAAACTCTTAGTGTTGATTTCTTGTATTCCTAATTTTGTGGACAATCTCTTAAATGACTCTGCAAGACTGTCTTCACCACAATCTATCCAAATGATTCCATTGTAGTTCTCATGATATTCTTCTGCATACCATACTGCCATTGCTGTTTTACCAACACCACCGAGACCCGACAGTTTCAACGCATCTGGTGTTTGTGAAATGACAACCATTCGGTTTACATCCTCCTTCAACTTTTCTTGCAATTCTTCTACCAAATATTTAGCTCCTACCTTTCTTTTGAAAAACGATTTAACCAACTTCTTTTTACTTGGCCACCAGTTTCCGTGGGATCGGGAATAAATCGGAATTTGTATAGTGTCTTCTACCACTGTAGGTTCATTCAAAGGTTCTTCCAATACGGTAGCTGCCAAAAGCGTATTGTTAGTCTCCTTCAAAATTTCTAAATATTTCAGTAAATCTGCATTGCCCTTTCTAAGAATTATTTCATGGAGGCGATCATTTTTGTCAAAGTCAGTAGGATACCTGTAACTGTTTTTCTGTAATCAAATAGAAATTACCCGATAATTCGTTAATATTTAATATAAAATATTATTCTTATGATAAGTTATTGTTATAATATATAAATAAAACGCAACATAATTACGTACAATTTCTTCTCTCTCGTAATTCGTTATAATTCCGTTTTGTAACAATCTCGTTAAGACCTTTGATAAATTTGACAGATTTTCATTCAGAAATGTCAAATTCTTGATAATTCTACAAGAAATACTTGCAACTTTTGTCTCCTCCATATTTTATGACTCAGTGTTTTTTCAAAAACTTACCGCACCGGTCAAACAAGCCACAGCAAATCACGAGTGATAAAATCAAAGGGTTTGAGGTTTATGAATTAGCTCATCACTATTACTATTGCGTAATCGCTACTGCTGTGGTTAAATCGAAGATAACCAAATGGAATTTTACATTAAGGTTGTGCACTTCAATGCCGATATTTATTATTGCTCCTGTTTATTCGTGAACAATTACTACGTTACTTCAAAAGCTGGTACATAGCTACAATCTTTAGTTCAATGAACGATTACACAATCTAAATGTTGATAGTAAAACATAGTCTCCATTACTGCAAACATATTTGCAAAATATGCTGAAGTTTTATTGTATATGTGCATAACCACCATTTACATCTTTTATTAGATGTAAAATATTCTGAAGTTTCAAATCAACTTCATAACTAGATTCTGACCGATATTATTTGGCAAAAACTGAAAATCAGCATTATATTATGCAGTGAAATTTTAGTTGAGAATATAATATTATTACCTTCTACCTTGACCTTGTACATATATTTTATATACTTTTAAAGCTTTATGTTTATCTACAGGAACTTTTGTTTTCATGTACCAAGCATGTATACAAACATGGCAGTTTGTGGAGTTTTACTATGTACAAAAAAATCCGCAAGGAAATGGCTGCGGAATCATAAAACGTTTGTTTTCCTAATTTATGCAACTTTATATCGGTGATGGACCTCGCACATGTATATAATATAAAATTTACTAAATTTGAAATTATAGAAAAATGATTATTATTATAGAAAGAACTTCAAAAGAAAGGTTTACCAAGCCTTACTTTACCAATATAGTACTATTGCAATTAAAAGGAGTACAAAATTGACAAAATGCAATGTAATCATTATATCAGTGGTTTTACCTCTGGTTACACCTAGTTGAGAAATGAAATGAAACCTAGTTGAGAGAATATTATTTGCGTTGTTTTTGGTCATCTTTTATTTTTACAAGTAATACCTGTACGAAATTGGTAGAATAATACCATTCCTGTTTCCAAGTAGAAGTCAGAGTAATGGAATTCACCTAAGAAGTTTAGGTTTTTCCTAGAAATCTCTAGTGGTATGAATAAATCTGAATACCTGTTTAATCAAGCAATATTATCGCTTTTTCTAAATTGAGAGTATTTATGATACGGTAAAAATGCAACACAATTGCGAAAACCAGTTTCCCATCAAGATATATATGATGATAAATAATATCATACATACATACATCATTTCTACTTGGAAAGGTGTACGAACTTTCTGTGATATTTTGTTTCTCTGTACAAAATTTCCTTTACTTCTTAGTATAAAAAAATAAAAAGAACTATAAAAGTAGTAGACTTAAGATGAGTGAATTCAGTTTGTTGATCGACGGACTCTCTAATTCACACATTAACATTGAATAAGTTGTCTTCCTAATATTTATTCACAACAATGGTTAAACTTTGCTCTCTGAACTTGGTATTACTTTTGGTAGTAGCAGCACTTTATATAGTAAGTTGTCTTAACAGTTTTAAATCATTTGAAAGATTAATACAAGAATACAGTTGTTTCTTAAAAATTATATAAAACTTTTGTTTATTTTCCAGCCTGTAATTTCTTCACACATTGCAGGATCAAGACGAGTTTATCAGCCTCCAAATGAATCCTGTCTAAAGATGCCTCCAGAATGGAGAGAACTTAATATACATTGCGGAGGCTACAGTCGTGAAGATGGGTCATGCCAAAATGTTTGTGGAGCTTTAAAATTTAGATTTGCGTACTGTGGGTTACAAAAGTATTGTTTGTGTCATAATGGTCAACGCGGCGAATGTTAAATAATTTCCTGAAATAAATAGTTTATTCAGATTTTATAATCCCACAATTGTTCATGTCCGTAATCCTTTCATTTCACTTGTTTCTATTTACCTCGTATTTATTTATTAATAGGTATTCCGTGTGCTCAGACAAAACAGAAATTTAATTAACGTGCTGGGGAATTCCTTAATATAATAATTAAAAGAAAGCATCACAAGAAATATAGTGACCCGTTATTCCTATCATAACTAATTTCGAGTTTCGGTAATTCTACAATGAAAACCAAAAATCCAACAAAAGAATAGGTCAAACGTTATTGGTTCATCATAGATACAATTGAAGTAAAAAAGGCTCCTATAGTCTATACTCCATAATGAAATAATAATTATTTGTTTTATTTATCTATGCACGGAAACATGTTAAGTTACTAAACAAATATTATTCTAAACAGTGTTAGTGTATAATGCTTTTTATTTTAGCTAATACTTAGACATTATTCAGGATGGATGACCACTATTTACTTTGTACTTTATTCAAGCTAATTTTATTTGATTGACAAAACTAGTTTATTCCATTACACTTAACAAAGAATTGCTTTTCAACCATCATTTTATACAGGCTTGTATTCATGAGACATTTAAGAAAGTTGCTTCTCGCTTTATATAAGAAAAACAAAGGAGTGCGCGAGTGCCCACAATCCATAAATTATGAATTGAGTAATACATACATTAAAACGCACTTTAGTTAGTTCAGGCTCGCCCGGAACAACTCTGTTAGCTTGTGGAATAGTCAACTGAAACATCCGAGTAAATCTAAACTGTCAATTTTGAAAACTTTCAGTTAGGTTGACAAATATTCGGCCAGCTTTCTCGAATTTAATTGGTTTAGTGCCCGGAACTGTCAAATTGAAAATAATAATAGTTAAATGTTTCAAAAATAAAACTGCCCACGCAAGCCGTCAATCGCTGAATAAATCATTTTTGAAATTAAACAATTTTCCGTGAACAGTTAAGATACATGAACGCAAAGTACATAAAAATATTCGTGGTTCATAATCCAATTTTGCTACATTATTTATTTCATTGGCTATATTGTGTATTAAACTAACATCAAGGACTATCAAGGACAAGGCTATCAAAGGCTGCGTACGTACACAGTAACTATAATATTAATCTAATGGAATTGCCAAGTTATTGGACAACTACTGCAACGCGTGTAAACTCTTTCTCAATCCATTTGCCATTTTATATAGTTTCATTACTTGTCACCGCTTTTGATCACAGTTTAATACCTGCAAACCTGCAATACGATGGAGTCTGACAGACAGAAAAAGAGGCTTCAGGGTAAAAATCTCGTAAAGACCTTACAATGTCTCCAATTTATTGTCAAAATGGGAAATATTTCCGGTGCATTTCCAGCTGTCTATTGCAAGAAAAAGAAAGTATTTGTAAGGTCTGCATCAACCTCCGATAATTGGAGACACTACATAACCATTGGGCTGTGGCTAATTACTGGCACTTACTTTTCCATACAATTCGTGATTATCTAGAACAACAGCAGGGGATACTTCCATACACTATTTCACATGCTTTCTTTTTAATTGTGCAGTCTTGCTAGCGATTGTTGTACAAGTGTGTCTATTTTTCACTGTTGACAGCATTCTCCTGATACTCAATAATATGGTAAACTCCTTGAAAGTCTTCGAAGGTGAGAATAATATTGAATGCCCCCAAAAAATAGTTTTAATGTACACAAATTTCTATTAATGTCATTTTCAATTTAAAATGCGCTGCAAATTTAACATGCAGACTATTTTTAAGCATCATTACTAAATACTTACATTCCCTTTATCAAATGGAATATCGAATGAGCAACCTAATAATGAAATATTTATTTACCACAATTGATTTTTGGTAATTAAATATATCATTACCATTCTGCAGAGGGTTATTGGAAAATGGAATTCAGTGTCGACCTGACTTCGAGGGATTTACAAATCTTCCAATGCCTGGCTGCCATTAGTTGCGTCTACCCGTATGTGATGACTAGATATTTTGCCAGTACCTACGGTTCTCCTGTATTTCCATATAAACAACTTCCAGAAGAATATCGACACATCGGAGTTGCTGTTCTCACTGTTACTTTATTGTGGTGGCTATTCTCTGGGGTCTGGACAATTATCGGTTTTTTAATGATGATACAGGTGTTCGCAAATCGATACATCCAGATTCTCGGGAATGAACTAAAGTAATTTAAGTAAATTATATTTTTATCTATGGAAGCACTCTAACGAATGGATTTAAAACGAAAATTTACTATTGCTAATTTAGATTTGGAAATTGGAAATATTTGACTGATCACGATTTGAGGAAGCCCGAGGTGTTTGTGAAGTACCATCGAATGTTGCTGCTGCAACTAAAATTCTACGTAGAAATATCGATGATCGCCGTCCAAGCAATGTACTTGATCATCAATCGGTCCATAATAATCACCAATTTATTAATATGGAAATACAGCTCAGAAATACCAACATTCAATATAGCAGCACTTTGCTCATTCTCTGGGATACTCACATTGACATGGTGTGCCTTCCTGATCATTGTCAATGCAGTATCTGAGAACTTCAACGCCATCACTGAGTCTGCATCGCAATTTTCTTCGACGGATGCAGCAGAGGCAGCATACATGAAAAAATATCATGCCTCCTGCAAAAAATTCGTTTACAGAATTGGAAACTGTACGGAAATCACGAATAAGAGTATCCCCAATTTTCTGTTAAGCATTAGCCGTGGTAGCGTTAAAGCCAATATGGGTTTGTCGTGAACAAAGAATTCTATATCTATAACAATTTTAACCACTCCCAAAAAATTCACCCTGAAACTCTTTTGCCTTTTTGGGTGCGCTTGGCTTCAATATTCTCAGAAATCATCTTCCTTACAATTACAATTTTGTGAATTGGCTCAATAGAAAGCTTCAAAGAATTATCTGGGATAATAGGACATGCTTTTTACCTTACGGTTTTCAAAATGCTTTCTAAATTGCTTCTTCATGTTCGCCATTTGCTTTATCGACTTTTAAAAGTTCTTCAACACTTCTTCGAAATGCAAAAATAGAAAATATCAATCTTAAATTAAATATTTTATATTATACTCTATTTAAATATTGTATACTCTATAAAAGGCTTTCGCAATTGTGCATTCTAATTGATTTTTCCTATAATTTACATTTAAACCGTTTTTGTCCCCATTCTGTGGTTCTCTTGTTTTTTTCAAACTAAACGCCCAAAAACTAACGATAATAAAATTCCTGGGGCAGGTCTTTACTGAAATAGAATGCAAAAAATTGATAATAACTAACGTAATACCCTAAAATGGAATCCAATAATAGCAATTATTTCACTCGTTTAAAATTCGTACTTATGCACTTAACACAAATTTAATTCATTTTTCATACTGATTTCTGTATGCCAATAATTAATTCATTTCACACTAATGAATTCATTCGTAATAATTGTATTTAGGTAACAAATATATGTCAATGGATGGATGTGAATACCTCAGTGTTATGTATGTATATCTGTCTAGATTTAGTTAATGTAGTCTCACATTGGTCATGTTCGTTTGTAGTTACTCATGTGTTATAGCTGTCCTTGGAAGCGGTTTGTCCAAACTGACTTGTGCTTGGGCAGCAGATCGGCATGGTTTACCTAAATTATGTCTGTATAATTGTTCATATTTAATTGTTAATTAAATACCTAGTTTGTGTATAAGTTGAATAACTGTTGGTCAAAGCTTTATTCCAACTTCCATACACAACATTTGGCGCAGCCTGCTAAACTTTTGTTGTTTTTTCGTGAGTTTTTCTGTGTCTGAAAACACTCAACATGCCTGTGGGTAAACTATCTCCATTCAATCCGTCGTGTGACGACTTTGAATCCTGGACGGGGATATTTGACAATTATCTTCTTGCCAATGACGTTGACAAGACAGATACCAGTAAGGGAGGCAAAACCAAGGCACGAGCCATTTTCCTATCGTCCCTAGGCATCTCTACATATACCGTGCTGCACGATCTCATTTCGCCTGACAAGCCGGATTCTAAAGACCTGGATGATTTACTCAAAGAGTTAACTGAGCACTTCAAGCCAGCCCCTAAAGCCATCGCTGAAAGGTTCAAGTTTTTTTGCCGAAAACAGCAACCGGGGGAATCCGTCAGTATTCAAAATTGTCTATGGCGCATTAAACTAATATGAAGGACGCTAATGCAACAAAGGAAGAGCTATTATAGGCTGCGTAAATAAAGTAACTGCGTTTTAGCTCAATGTAAATACTAGATTATTGGATAACTACTACACAACCTATTTAAATTCTATCTGTTAAATGACCTTTATTACTTTTCTCCGTTTCTGTTAGTAAGCATAAATCCATCCCAGTTTAATAACTACAATACGATGGAGTCTAACAAACAGAAAAAGAGGCATAAGGGAAAAAATCTCGTAAAGAGTTTACTGTCTCCAATTTATTGTCAAAATGGGAAATATTTTCGGTGCATTTCCAGCTGTCTATTGTAAGAGAAATAAAATATTTGTAAAGTCTGCATCGACCTACGATAATTGGAGACACTGCATAACCATTGGGCTGTGGCTAATTACTGGCACTTACTTTTCCATACAATTCCTGATTAGGACAATAGAAGGCGATACTTCCTTATACTATTTTGCATGTTTTCTTTTAAACTGTGCAATCTTCCCCTCGATTGTTCTTCAATTATTGCTATTATATAAACTAGATAGCATTCTTGTATTGATCAACAATATAGAAAACACATTGGAAATTTTCGAAGGTGAGGGCAATTTAATAATGCTTTTATGTACACAAATATCTATCAGTCTATCACTATTTTGAAAACACTGATTTGCTATTTTCGGTGTAAAATGTGCTGGATACTTTCCAGGCAGCGTAATTTTTTTACCTATCATTAATGATTACTAAAAAATTCACTTTATCATACTGGGTGTCGAATAAAGCTGGGTAATGTAAAATACTTTAATTATTGTGGCAATCATTTTATGTATATCATTACCTTTCCACAGAGGGTTATTGGAAAAGGGAATCGAGTATCGACTTGACTTCGACAGATTCCTTAATCGTCCAACGCATGACTGCCTTAAGTTGTGTCTACCAGTATGTGTTGACTGGCCTTTTTGCCATTACGTACGATTATTCTACAGTATGTCTACACTGAGACCCGACATATCCCAAAACGACCAAGTTTTTTTCCCCTTCAAATTTTTTTGGGGGAAAGTGAGATAACACCGGTTTTACACCAAACCAGACCTCAGGAGCAATTTTGAAAAAATTTCAAAAAATTGTTTTTTTTTGAAATTTTGATTTTTTGAAATTTTTTCAAAAATTGCTCCTGAGGTCTGCTTTGATGTAAAACCAGTGTTATCTCACTTTCCCCCAAAAAAATTTGAAGGGGAAAAAAACTTAGTCGTTTTGGGATATGTCGGGTCTCAGTGTAGACATACTGTATAATATATTCTAATGGACAACTTCCAAAAGAATATCGACACATCGGTGTTGCTGTTCTCATTGTTACTTTACTGTGGTGGCTATTCTCTGGGGTCTGGACAATTATCGGCTTTTTAATGATGACACTTGTGTTTTTAAATCGATGCGTTCAGATTCTCGGGAGTGAACTAAAGTAATAATATATGCACATAATATTTTGGGATAATGCAAGTACTCTAGTGAATATGTTTAAAGCGGATATTTACTATTACTAATTTAGATTTGGAAATCGTAAATATTTGACTCATGGCGATTTGAGGAAGCCAGTGGTGTTTGTGAAGTACCACCGAATGTTGCTGCTGCTAATAAAACTCTTGACAAATATATCGATGGTGGCCATCCTACTTCTTCATCAATCGCACCATCATAATCACGAATATTTTACTTTGGAAATACAGCTCAGAAATATCAACATTCAATGTAGCAGCACGTTGCTCATTCTCCGGAGTCCTGACACTGACTTGGTGTATCTTCCTGATCATTGTCAACATAGTATCTGAGAATTTGAACATCATCACTGAGTCTGTATCCCTATTTTCTTCGGGAAACGAGCAGATGCAGCATACATGAAGAAATATCGTGCCTCCTGCAAAAAATTCGTTTACAGAATTGGAAACTGTACTGACGTCACGAATAAGAGTGTCCCCAATTTTCTGTTAAGCATTAGCCGTGGTACCGCTAAACTCAAAATGGGTGTGCTGTGAACATGAATTTGATATCCACTGAATTTTAAACACAAAAAGAGTATCCTGAACCTCCAGTCTCAACTCATACCGTAAAGATCAACCAGAAGTAGGCAGCACCTTTTATAACCCCTCTATACAATTTAAACTTTTATCAGGAGAAGTCAAACAAACTAATACGTTATTTAGACTGGATTGGAAACAAATATATTAGGTTTACCGCATATATTCTCCTATTGCTTGCAGTCTTGTATGTTTGCTATTTGTATATAGTTTAAGTATTAATAGGTATTACTGAACTCTTGTCATCAGTCTTTACTTTTACTTTTACATTCGGCAGTCGCAGCATTTTCCATCGTAAGTTGTACTTTACCTTTTTGCCTCTTTGTGAAAATCTCTTTATAGTATAGTATATTTTATTTTATTCTTACTTTTCTAGATTGTAAAGTCTGGAAATAAACTTGGTGTAACTCTACTCAATCTCCAAAAGAAGCCTGGAGGGAACTGAATACCAAAATCTAAATTGGATCTGCAGAATACTTTTGTGTGCAATTAGGAACAAAAATTATGTCAAGAATACGGAGTCATTTAAACAAATTGCGACACCAGAACTCCTTATGGAAAATATTGTATATGTCTACTTGATAGACCCTATAGTTAGAAGAAACATTGTGTAGTACATGCATTTCTACTTTTCATGGAACTCTTATCCTAAATACTAAATACCATATTTTACAAAATAGTTCAAGTTCCAAAACTTTTAGCAAGTAGGCTAAATTCTGTATTACAATATGCTTTAACATTTAGGTAGTTCTAATTGTTACAATTGCTGTCATTATTCAGTAGTGCAACTACTGTATGCGATTGGGCTGTCTGTCTGTGAGTTAGTTAGTCAGTTAGTTAGTTAGTCAGTTAGTTAGTTAGTTAGTGAGATAGCGCTGTAACTCAAGAACGGTTAAACTTTTTTACAATCTGTTTCCACATTATGAAAATATAGGTTCTCCTTATGAACAAGTTCGTAAATGAGCAAAATTGGGTAACGCCTTCCCCTTAAAGGGGGAGGTTAAACTGTTCGTACTATACGTATGTAGTGTGTGATGTTGTGGTGTATGTATTGGATGTTGTTGGTATGTTGTGGTATGTGCCGCTGTATTGGATGTTGTGTATGTTGTGGTATGTGTCGCAGTCTTTAGTTGCACTACTGTGATATATCCGTTTTGTAATGGTTTATTCTGCTACAAGTTATCTCGACCTATTTACGTTTGTCACTTGTCCAGTAATTCTTAAAAAAATTTTATAACAAGAGTTGTTGTAATAATAATATATTTTATATAGTTTGATGTTACAGATGTATTATACATGTATAATTTGCGTACTACACTTTTGGAAAGCCTAATAACACTACAAATATAATTTTGAAATTTTGAAAATTAATAGTGCTTTGAAATAACTTAACTACATTTTACAGAAGTATGTTAAGGGTTATAATATTGACTTATTCCAGAGGTTCATTAATTTCCAGCCAGTATAAATATCCATTTTCCATACTCGCCTTAGCTCAGCAAGCCTTATTTTTTGCTTTTTCTTTAGGTTTCTTGTAATAGATTGTAGAGTTATTGTTATTACCACTAACCAAAAAGAAAGGAATGCAAAATTGCGACAGCATATACTAAAGCCTTTCCGTGTATTCCCCATAGAATTTTCCAAATCGTCCGCCTATTTAAACAGAAATGAGAATTCGCTGCAAACCGATTAATGAAAACGAGCTTTAAAAATGGAAAAGAGGAAAGTAAGTTTTCAGTGGTCAACATTAATTGTATTTATTTGTTATGTATTTAAAGTCGAATCTTTTACCTTTCCCTTAACTTGTTTCAAAAAATGTGCCATACAAATAACCCAAGAATATCCTGACAATGACAATCATGTATTAGATACAGCGTTAGAAAAGTTTTCACCTGAAAACACTTTTAAAATGGGGAGTTTTCAAAACTCTTACAATAACTCTACATTACACAGAAAAGAATTTTACAAATTCACAGAGTGCTCCATTCTAATGTACATACTGGAAGAAGATTTTAATCCTGTTATGGTTAAAAATCATTTGGTAAAGTCTTCATTAACAATACACAGTTATCCGGATAACTACGTCTTCTTCATTACAAAAGAAACTTTTGAATTCCATGAAATAACAAGTCAACTGCACAAAATACCAATGGCAAGTAAATATTTTCACGTGGGGAATAATTCCGAGGTGTCACTTATTTGTACCAGTTGCAAGATTCAAGTTTTCCATTCAATTCCAGAAGAAATGAATTCTGTGGAAGAAATTGATAAAATCTGGTTGACTGTGCACAGAAATCAACAAGGCGTTTACATTCAAGTTGAAACTCCATATTACGAGCAAAGAATTTACACGAACAAGCAATTCATGGAAAAATGCAGTATTTACAAAAATGGGAACGATATCAGAGTAAAAACATTGCCAAGCCGTAACATAAAGCGAGCCAGAGGATAAAATTATTTGTTTCATTATATATAATATATATAATCTTAAATTAATACTCCTCTCAGAGCAATGGAAGACATAATTCTTCATGGAAACTCGAAAATATTAAATTTTGCCATGGCAACACAAAATGGATCAAATTTTTTTTTAAAATTGAAATGTATTAAATTTTGCCATGGTAACTGAAAGCTATAAGTAGAAGCAACAAAAATTAATTTGGCGCTTCCCACAAGTAGAAACACCCAAAAAGTTAGCTTACCGCTTCATAAAGTGGGAAACACCCAAAAAGTTAGCCTACCGCTTCATAAAGTGGGAAACACCCAAAAAGTTAGCTTACCGCTTCATAAAGTGGGAAACACCCAAAAAGTTAGCTTACCGCTTCATAAATTGGGAAACACCCAAAAAGTTAGCTTACCGCTTCATAAAGTGGGAAACACCCAAAAAGTTAGCTTACCGCTTCATAAAGTGGGAAACACCCAAAAAGTTAGCTTACCGCTTCATAAAGTGGGAAACACCCAAAAAGTTGGCTTACCGCTTCATAAAGTGCGAAACACCCAAAAAGTTAGCTTACCACTTCATAAAGTGGGAAACACCCAAAAAGTTGGCTTACCGCTTCATAAAGTGGGAAACACCCAAAAAGTTAGCTTACCGCTTCATAAAGTGGGAAACACCCAAAAAGTTAGCCTACCGCTTCATAAAGTGGGAAACACCCAAAAAGTTAGCTTACCGCTTCATAAAGTGGGAAACACCCAAAAAGTTGGCTTACCGCTTCATAAAGTGCGAAACACCCAAAAAGTTAGCTTACCGCTTCATAAAGTGGGAAACACCCAAAAAGTTGGCTTACCGCTTCATAAAGTGCGAAACACCCAAAAAGTTAGCTTACCGCTTCATAAAGTGGGAAACACCCAAAAAGTTTGCTTACCGCTTCATAAAGTGCGAAACACCCAAAAAGTTAGCTTACCGCTTCATAAAGTGGGAAACACCCAAAAAGTTAGCCTACCGCTTCATAAAGTGGGAAACACCCAAAAAGTTAGCTTACTGCTTCATAAAGTGGGAAACACCCAAAAAGTTAGCTTACCGCTTCATATAATAAAAGACCACCAAAATTATGAATATACTGCTTCCCAAAAGTGGACACGCCCACAAACTATATTTTACACCTAAAAACCCTGTTTGAGTATCTTATTGCTTATAAAGTGGAAGCGGTGTAAAATATTTTTTACTATCCCGCTAACAAACTACTAGAAGCGGTGTAAGATATTTTAGTACCCAAAACCCCATTTTTATATCTTATTGCTTATAAAGTGAGCGCGCGTTATCTCCGAAAGGGGTGGGGTGACCACGCCCATTTTAAATAGGGTTCCTAACTAGGTCGAGATGAGTCCAAATCCGAGGTTTTATCCAAATCGGTCAATGCCTTCAAAAGTTATGGTGTTCACATACGTACGTACGTACGGACGTACGTACGTACGTACGAACAGACAACACGGCTCCATAAGTGAGCCTCTGGCTCGCTAAAACGTGTATGATGAAAATCATTGAGAAACATTTTAATTACACTACTGTCTACTCAACAGAACTGCATGATAAACCGATCCAAGCGTTTGTTGTCACAAGTCGTGCATTCAATAGTGCAGATTACTCAAATGACTTTGTGATAGATTTTGAGGAACCTGAAAAATTAAGAATGTGGATTAACGGTGCAACAATATATGACTTTAAAATATTTGTTGTGATTGCGAAACATTTAAATGACTACGTGTTATTTATTCACCCTTTCGATATTTATGTTTGGATGTCATTGCTTCTTGGTCTACTTTTCACACTTTTCGTGTTCAAAATTCTCAGACTGTCCAATAAAATCGAATCCAATGAATCGTTTCTAATATTCTCATTTCTAATTGAACAAGGTCAATCCAATTTCGGTGAAATGAAGAAAGCCAAATATTCCTGGTCATTTTTGGCAGTTTGGTATCTGATGGGCGTGGTTTTAACTAACGCTTACAAAGGAAAAATGTTTTCAATCTTGACGGCTGGAATCACTCCTTATATTCCGAAAACTCTACAAGAATTAACTTACAGCGATATTCCAATTGGGTCAGCTACCCAAATTCGTGGGACGAATTATGGAATCAGTATGCCCCACCTTACTAACTACGCCTTACCACAACTAATTGAGATGGATGTCCATCCGAAATATTATGAAGTACTGACCAAAAAGATAATTAACATGTCCTTTAAAGTAGAACTCGTCAAGTCATTATTAGGGAATAAACTAAGAATTCTAAATGGAGGACTAGTAGAATTTCCTAATAAAATGGCTTTCGTCGACAAAACTGATATATCGGATACAATAGCTGCGTTCATTCGACTTTTTACTGAAAAATTAGTAATTCATCTTCCTGACACTGAACTATTTAGTTTACACGTACCAATAAAAGTTTCCAGAAATTATTTTTCTGTATTTTTTGCCCCCATGGTTTCTAAATTTTACTTTTCTGGGATTTTCTGGTGGATGGATTTTCAGAAGCGTGGCCGCAGTTTTCGAAACATAAAACTAATTGGAGAAGAATTAAACCTTTCCGATAACCACATTAAAAACTATTTTGCATTTGCCACCTCAAAGTCTGTGTCTGTGGAAACGTCACAACCAAGACCTTTGTCCCTTAATGATATTTTTATCATATTTTTGGCATTTTCCCTGTGTATCACGCTTTCCCATATGGTTTTTCTTTTCGAAAAATTTAAAAATTGTAAATTGAGTAAATGCGATAGAAAAATGTGAATGTTAATTAAGAATACTTATTAATGGGGAATAATGGGTAGCGCTAATTGACACCCGTTTACCACGGCTTTCCAAGCAAGCCAAGCAATTATTAATTTCCAGAAATTCGATGAATGGTTTTTCACAGTTATTCCTCAATTATTATTCTCAGTTATTATCTGTTCTGCTATTTAAAGGATTTTCTTTATAAGGTTTTTCAAACTATACAGAAATTTATTGAAACTGTATTTTAGCACCCTTTATTGCTTCCTTGATGACACAAACAATACTTTTGGCTGCAGTCACCGCAATAAGAATATTTAAATCCCTATGCAGTGCAAACGTCATGCGTCATCATAACTCCCTTCTACAGATCCTCTATGAGTGGTGTAGTAGACCCCGCAATGCAAATTAAGTGACTGCCATTCTGTAGGCATTTTTCGACGTTCGACTGCATAAGGTTGAGATGAGCAGCCAAGACCACTGTACCAACCATATTGTGCTGCACAAAAGGTAACCTGAAAAATGAAAATTATTTTTGTTGGATTAGTTGCTTAAAAATTGTGTCAAAAAGGAGTAATGCCAAAATGAAAAAGAAATGCAAATGCAGCGGAGTGAAACTTAATCATTATTTCCGTGGTTTTATCTCAAGTGATGGGATTAGAAGAGTTTCTGGAAGAGAAATATCTTGTAGGTTGCTTTTGATGATACATTTATATAGACTGAGCCTGGACGAAGTGAAGAGAATAAATAGGAGGAAGAAATGGAATTTATTAAGACTGGAATATGGAACATTGGACGGACGTTGGCTTTCCAGATTTGCATTTCCTTGAAAAGTGTAATAAATCGTGCAGCGTTATTCGATTGTAATACTGAAAATACCTTTGTGACTGTTTGTGAACTTGACCATTGTTAGAAGATAGGAAAAGAATTTGTAGTCTTAATAATTTAAATACCGATTTCCTGCGTAGGTGATCTTGACTATTGCTAATTATTCGAATTGTCGATACTGAGGTTTTGATGCATGGTAATTTGCGAAAACAGGTATTTCTAATTAAGGCGTAAAACCTTCGTCAATTGCATTGCCTACTTTGTTCAGTCACTATGAATGCAAATCGTCTTGAGATGCACACAATTGTACCTGGAAACATGTAACGACAGCATTTCTATTATTTCCCAGTAATCAATTTTTTATAAAGTAAAATGTGAAGTGAAGTAGCAAACTGACTTAAAGATCAAATCAGTTTTTCTTATCGAGAAAGTTACTCAATACTAAGGTTGCCTTCACAGTGTATGCCACATAAAGTTTTTATTTTTGTTGAGGGAACCCAATTATATTTTTAGGCGCATTTCATAGTTTCGACTAATACAGCCAAAGTTGCTCTTTAGTATTCATTACAAGTCTTTACTATTAATATTCTTTTAATTCAGTGCGTTGAATTCACTACATGCAGTTACGTAATGCATGGCATACAAGTGCACATGGATATGCAAATTTTACTACTTGGAAGATACGAAGTTAGAACTTAATTACATTTCTTTGTACAAAATTTATTTGATTTCTTAGCAAGTTCTAATTCTAATTTTCTTTAAAAAAGGAAATATAAAAGCACTTCGAATGGACGAATTCAGTTCTTTTGGTAGAAGAACTCACACTTTAATATTAAATAAGTTGTTTGCGGAATATTCATTCGCTCACACTCCACTTCTTTGAGATTTTGCCTACATGTGTGCCTCCGTCTTTTGACAAGATCTGATGAATACATTTTAGCAATTTTATTAATATTTTCTAAACCATTCCCTATCACTTATCATTATCATACAACATTTCCATTGCCACTGGTTATAGGAATCAGTATAACTTTTGGTTGCTTTCACACCGTTTATGTATTATTGTAAAACTTAGAATAATATTATTCTTATAACACACAGATTACAATCAAAGGTTAGCACAATTATAAACTTGTACCTGAAATTCTACGTCACCACAAATTGAAAATGTACAGAAAGGTCCTTCAATTCGAAGGACAACTTCGCCGACTGCATTTTTGACAACAAACTTAGGAGAACAAATACTCCATTCTTGTTCCACCTTCTTTATTTTTCCATTCTGCAATTTCTTCAGACACTGCATCACGATTCTACGGACAGACAAATGAAACCTGTCGGAAAATGCCTTCAGGATGGAGAGAGATTGATTTACATTGCGAAGGCTACAGAAAAAAATGGAAAAATACTCCTTCCTGAATTCCTGGTAAGCACTCTTTCATTTCATACTATACGGCCGCAATGGCGTAAAAGAATAGAAAACTGCTTTTCATTTATTTATTTCAATCTGTCTTACGACAAAGCAAACAACTTGAAATAATTTTTTCTGACTTGGAGAAATTCCGAATTTCTGCATAAAATTATAAGTGAAAACATCAGAGCAGAGACTCTACCTTGAATTCAAATAATTTATTAATATTCCATACAAAATCATTCTTGTAAATTAAGTACTGCTGAGACAGGAAAATACATACACATTTAGTTGGCTTTTAAGACTTCCTTTGGATTTCTTTAAAAATGCAATAAATTGTGGAGCATTTTTCGAATTCTATACTGAAAATACTCATCGTATGTCTGTTGGAGAACTTGACAAATTGATAGAGGTTAGGGAAAACCCTTCATAGCCTGAATAAGTTCAAATACCGGTTTCCTGCGTCAGAGATGATTGCCATTACTAATTATTTGGGTCATTCACTCTACACAGCAACTTTGTTACGCGGTAAACAGACTTTTACAAGTATTTACATTCAAGGCGTAACGTCTTTGTAGTAAATAAAGCATACGTCAAGTGCATTTCCTACTATTAGTAGTTAATGCATGTACTATACCAATTCATTTTCAGATGTCAATTTTTTTACTTGTAAAGTTGAACGGACAAGATTTCTATGATTTCCCAGTACCTAATTCTTTGGTAAAGTAAACTATAAATGTAGTGAGCACATTCAGGATGGTTGAAATCAGTTTGCTTTGTCGAGAAAACCACACTTGAGTCTTTTCACTTGTCTGCAGAATATTCACTCACAATGGTTGGACTTATTTCCTCTGTGAACTTGGTACTATTACTTTTGGTAGTAGCGGCATTATGTAGAGTAAGTGTATTTAATTTTTGTGTCTTTTTTGCAAAAATTACTTTTGATAAAAATTCATTTTTGCAATAATTCTTTTTTATTTTTTCAGACTGACGTTCATTTTTATGGGTCTAGTGCACCGATTCCAATTGGTGGCGTTAGTAAACGTACTGAGAATAGAATTTACGATGGCCCAAAAGAACCCTGTCGAAAAGTTCCTGATGACTGGAAAGAAATTGATTTATATTGCGGAGGCTACAGTCGTGCAGACGGCTCTTGTGATAATGTTTGTGAATCTTTAGGTTATAAAGGTGCATACTGTGGGTCGCAGAAGTATTGTTTGTGTCATAATAGCCACCCTAACTATTGCTAAACTATTTCTGAAATAAATATCTTCAGTATTACAATGTCAAACTATTTCTCAGGTCTGTAACCTTCTTTATTTTATTATTCATGAAAAATATTGTAAATATAAAAATACTATTTAATTTTGTATTGCTGTAATGGAAAGCAAAAGTGATTTTTCTTCAGGTTTGCTTCATTTAGGATTAATTTAAGAAGGCAAAATGATTTTTATTAAATTCGGTCAGTAAAATAAACACTATTCAATGGATTAATTTTAGATTGTAATATCATATATTTCCGAAATGAAGAAATTCGTCTGCAAAAATCATGTCTGTTACAAATCATTAATGTTTTCACGATGCAGGAATACCTTTTCTTGCCTTGCTCAAATTTTTAAGAATAAAATTCCAAATGACTTTATAAAGCAATTTACGAGACAGTTTAAAAAATTAAGGCAGATTGGGGCATCGTTTGTTTCATTCTTTTTCAGACATAAAAATTATTCCCTTATCGGCTTTGAAACCTGGTCTAAAATTGCCATTTAATTTTATACATGTTCCACGGGGAACGGAGAATTTCCAGAAATGGACCGGTGCTTTCGGTTTTCCTTCATCTCCATCCTTAATGCTCAACGCGTATATCAAGCAAAGATCTATTGAAAGGAGAATTCAATATTAATTCTAGGTATATTTCTGTTAATTGTACATTGAAATATGCTAATTGGCGCATAAAATGAAGCAGATTACCGTTTGTTTTATAGTGTTGCAACACCGTCGGGCAAAACTTGCAAGTATCCTCGCAATCAGTTTTTGTATCGAATAATAATTCACCCATGTTTTCGTCTTCTGGGGCACATTTGTTTGTAGTTTCGCACTTTAAGGTTTTTTCATTGTAAAAGTGAATCCGGGACTTATCCGCCTTTTCTTTTTTGCAATCGTGCAATGTCACAAAGCAATTTTCTGTACATGAAATATTTTTATCATTATTTTCAAAAATGTCTATTCATTATTAAACTATTTTACATAGCATAACTTACAAGTTTTGGAAATTCTCATAGATTTACGTGTAAAGACAAAATATAAGAAACTAAAACTGACCTGGAATGCACATAGGGTTTTTCCCAGCATTCGCATTCTCGGCTGAATCATCTTCCGTTGTAACATCCCCGATAAACAAGCCCAAAATTATGCAACAAATGCTCAATACGGTAACGACATATTGAATTCGAAAAACCTTCACAGTAGCCATTGCTTGAAAGAAAGAGCGACTACAAACCTCTTTCCGTTCCCCTTACATACACAATATTTTATAACATTTACATGCGTTTGTCAAAACAGGGCAAATGGTATAATGAACTTATTATCTGGCATTTCAGTGACCTATTTAGTAAAAACTCCGGTCAAGCAATAATATTAACCCGACCTTCGGCAGGACTAATTTAACAGCCGTAAGTGGCACCGTTAGTAATTCGCTAAACAAATTATGAAATTTTATGAAATGAGTTTTTAAATTTTGTTAACTCAATTTTATATGTTTGGGAAAAACAATTTTAAATATTTGTGAAGCGAGTTTTCAAATTCTTTAATGCTGGTTTGCAATTTTGTAAACAAAATTTCAAAAGCAATCCCTTTTCATGACTTACAATTTACCATAATTTATTTATTTCTCTTTCCTGTAAAACGATGCAAAACTCTCGAAAAATACGATTGTTGGAAATTTATTTAGGCTGTCAAATTTCCATAATATTAGAAGCGGTGAACTTTACTCAGGTTTTGAAATGATTATCTTACTAGACTTTAGTAAAGCTATAATATTGAGAAAACCATATTATGTGAGATTTTCATGGCTACCGAACTTAGCCTAGTAATTTTAGTAACTTTAGTAATTGAAATGCCATACGCATTATCGACTATTAATATCCATATATATACGCAATATATATGGTTGTATATATGATATATTGTACAATTTAAAATGTTTCACGACGAAAGTTTATAAAATACATATAGGGTTGGCCCTAGTCAACGCTCCATAGGACAAAGTGTGTGGACAGAACTATGGACAGCGACAAACCATGTATCTACGCAAGTAGTTTCCTTATGTTGCTTAAATACATGAAATTTCTGCAAACGCAAGAATGGATAAAAATTTAAAGAAATTTGAAAGATCAGATTTTAGTGTTTATATTGCGATGCTAAAGGGAAGGAATTTCATTCATTTTTAAATTATTTAAAACCATATTGTAGTAATTTGCTGGTATAACTTTTTGCAGTCCCTGTCAATTCTAACTACTCAAAATAGTTAAATAGTACACACAATATTACTTAGGCATTCTGGCTAATGAATGGATGAAATAAAACTTTTTATTCAGGCAAAACCTCTTTTGTGAAATGAAAACATACTTACATGGTAATTTAGTGCAGAATCAATCAATAATATACTGAAAATAGCAATATGTATATTTATATCTATCTACTTGGTTGACTCGATGCAGAGCTAAATATTTAAAGTGCATTTTACCAAAATGAGTACGTAGATATATCTTTACCTAACCAACACTTGAAGTATGTATGTATGTATGTATGTATGTCACCGAATAGAACTCCGTAACCTGTCAACCCAAAATTATGGTTTTGGTCTTGAACGCTTTGGTATTACCTGTAGTTGCACCAAAACCAATTTCATGTCCATAACTTAATTCCTTCACTGATTAAAAAATAAAAGAACTGAAAAATACACGATTCTGGGTAAAGTGAGACGCATTACGCAAAGCCCAAGGAGGGAGAAATCCGAGAACAATGTGCTGCATTCAAATTCAAACAACAAGCAATAGCCATCATATTCAGTCCTAGGCCAATTCAGTCCCAATTCCCAATCTACTCACTCCATTGTCTTGCCTTCGTTGTCAACTGTTTATCTTCGCGTTTTCAGCCACTTTTTGGACCTTTTTCGTTTGTCCAGTCACTCCTGTCTCCTGTTGTCTTCGTCGTCATCATCTCCGTCAGTGTCAGTGTTCCACCGACTTCAAATGCTTGACTTTTATGAGCACTGCATTTACGACGGGAGAATATTTTCTCTTATGGACACTGCATTTACGACGGGAGAATATTTTCTCTTATGGACACTGCATTTACGACGGGAGAATATTTTCTCTTATGGACACTGCATTTACGATGGGAAAATATTTTCTCTTATGGACACTGCATTTACGATGGGAAAATATTTTCTCTTAGGAAAGCTGCATTTATGACGGGAGAATATTTTCTCTTAGGGAAGCTGCATTTATGACGGGAGAATATTTTCTCTTAGGAAAGCTGCATTTATGACGGGAGAATATTTTCTCTTAGGGAAGCTGCATTTACGAGAGGAGGAATATTTGTCTTTTAGGGAAACTGCATTTAGGACGGGAGAATATTTTCTCTTATGGAAACTGCATTTACGACGGGAGAATTTATTTCTTTTATGGAAACTGCAATTACTGCGGGAGAATTTTTCCGTTTTGGGAAACTGCATTTACGACGGGAGAATTTTTTTATGGAAACTGTTCTTACGACGGGAGATTCTTTAAAGGCATAACATGGCTTTGAATTCTAGACCTTAAGGCAAATAGTTTATTCAAAAGACAGACAAACAAACAATGTTTCGTTATCGCTAGATATTGTGACGGCCCCGTCCGTAGGACGGGTGGTTTTCTAGTAATAACATATTATGGGCAGTGCATTGAATCTGCACAGTTCTAAAAATGTGGAATGGCATGACGTTCTTGACATTGAAAGTCTCTTAACTTGACTCTTTAGTATAATCCTACCTGTTTACACTGTTGCCATTATGTATTCTCATTTACTGACTACATAATCACTGGCGAAGGGGATTAGTGGAGCGAATTCCAAAACTGAATGATTTTTGATAACTGTCTACCTAATCTACTTACATAAAAGTACATACATAAATACAACTACGACGAAATCTGCCAAAGCAATGCTCAAATTGAATTTCGAAAGAATGAATGAAATTAATTGAGTCACTAAACTAAATCAGATTAAGAGTCATTGAGAAAAATGAATTATTCGAATCATGGAATTATAGAGTTAATTGTCAATTGTATTTTAAGCTAATTAAGTGGCGGAGCAATTATTATTGCAATTGACAATACGAGGAATTCGATTAGGCTAATTTGATTACCTTATGATAACAAGAAATCAATAATTACTTGACTTCTCCCCGTTCTCGCCTTGCCTTGTTTATTCACTTTAAAATTTATGTTTTTCACGATGCAGAAATACAAAATACATTTTCTTGCTCAAATTTTTAAACAGTATTCCAACTGAAATGACTTTACACATCAAATTACGAGACAGTTTAAAATATTATGGCAGATTGGGGCATCGTTTGTTGCATTCTTTTTCAGACATAAAAATCATTCCCTTTTCGGCTTTGAAACCTGGCCTAAATTCACCGTCTAATTTTATACATGTTCCATGGGGAACAGAAAATTTCCAGAATGTGACCGGTGTGCTCGGCTTCCCTTCGTCTCCGTCCTTAATGCTCAAGACGAATATCAAGCAAGGATCTATCGGAAATCGACTTCAATATTAATTCTACACTTCAGTTACTTATTCATTTGAAAAATGTTAATTTACACATAAAAAATTAATAAAGTAGAGTACCGTTTGATTTATAGTGTTTCAATACAGTCGGGCAAAACTTGCAAATATCCTCACAATCAGCTTTTGTATCGAATAATAATTCACCCATGTTCTCATCTTCTGGGCCACATTTCTTTGTAGTTTCGCACTTTAAGGTTTTTTCATTGTAAAAGTGAATCCGGGATTTATCAGCCTTTTCCTTTTTGCAGTCGTGCAATGGCGCAAAGCAATTTTCTGAGGATGAAATATTTTTATCATTATTTTCCAAAATGTCTATTCATTATTATAATACAGTGATTACGTAGTACAATTTACTTTATCAGTAGTAAGTAGTCAAGATTTCAAAAAAGACATAATATAAGAAATGGAAACTGACCTGGGATGCAACTTGGGTTTTTCCCAGCATTCGGATTCTCGGCTGAATCATCTTCCGCTGTGACATCCCCGATAAACAAGCCCAAAATTATGCAACAAATGCTCAATAAGGTAACGACATATTCAAGTGGAAAAACCTTCACAGTAGCCATTGCTTGAAAAGAAAGAGTGACTATAGGACAAATGGCTTAATGAATAAATGAAGTTACTATCTGGCGTTTCAATACTTTCAATTGACCTATTTAGTTAAAAATGGAATGAGGAAATAAAGTTCATTCACCAAGAATACGGGCAACCCATAAAACCACAATAGACGTTCTTACAATCAAAATCCATTATTACCACATGCAGAAAAATGTACTGAAAAGTATTGATGGGCGTCATTCAATAAATGACTTGAGGTCCAAGGGGGGAGGGAATCGGATGAAAAGAGGTGGTAAATAATTAACCTAAACTGTTGATGAAATACGTATACCTATATATAATACACCGTTGTAAAATGTTTATAATACAATAGCCAAGATTCGTGTAACCATGGCGATTCTCCTATAAGGTTCTCTCAAGCGAGAATTTTTAACTTAAAACCTCAGTTTTTTTCTCTCTGGAGCTAAATTTGGGGATTTTAGCTCCAGAGGGTACAAACAACAGATATGGAAATCTGAGAATACACGCAAGGTATCCCCTAGCAAATAATACAGAAAAATTAAAATGTTGGAATTAAAAATTTTCGCTTGAGAGAACCTTATAGGAGAATCGCCATGGTTACACGAATCTTGTACAATAGCGAAAGGAAAACAAGGAAATGGAAAACATTAATAAACATTAAAATAAAAAACATAATATTTAAAGCTTTTTAATTAATGTTTGGACTTTTTATTCGGAGTTCATAGTGCAGAAAGGGTTCGTTTGGAAAAAGAACCTACATTTAGTTTAGTAAAAAGCAAACTAAAAACAGAAATATAAAAACGTTCTTGAATTATGAACACACTTCATGAAAATGGCTGACAGACAGACAAAAAAATATTGGCCTACAGTAGCATTCGCTACTGAATGAATACATTCATGACTTTTTGGTGAAATGAATACAAAAATCAGAACGTTCAAAAATAGTTGGATATGTAAACGGTTAAAAAGCTAAGTGTAATAAAATCATTATGTACCAAGTAGCTTAAAAAGTAATACAAAAGAATGAGCTCAATAAAGCACAATTTTAATAGTAATTTTATTATTCTTTGTTTAATTGCATAATTAAAACCATGGGTTGGAGAAGTATAATGTAAATGTTTTAGTTAATTGCACATTTTAATAATATTCACAAGAAAGGTAAAGTTTAGTGATAGCTTATTTGCAAGTTTCACTTCTAGATCATTTATTACATTATATTTACGATATTTTTTACATTTACTGTAAAATGCATGTGATTTTAAGATATTTTTCATTTCTGAAAAGATTAGACTCACTTAGAATATATAAGGATTTCCTAAAATATTGCCCTTGATAAAGTATGCTTAACTGATTCAGTTAAACTGAATAAGAAAAAGAATGACGAATGAAGACATTACATAAAGATATTCCGTTAGTGCAGAATTCATTGCCAATTTATGTCATTGAGCAAATCGGATATCTTTTACACACATTTTGGTCTTGGGATCTTTTATATAACCATGATTGCATATGCATTTCCAAGGCTTCACTTTAGAAATCTTACAGTATTCGTTTTTCTTGCAAACTGAAAATCAATAATTATTCCACATCAAAATGCGATGTCAAAAGCGACTAACGAAGTTCAACCAAGTAAATTACAGCAATGATTTTTAATAATTTATAAATGAATTTATAACTGAATGAAAATCCTTACTTTCAGCATTGCAGAATTCAACTTTTGCTCTTTCAAATTGCATAACATTTTTATCCATTCCTAATGCATTTCCCAGAAGCTTGACATCTACCAAAATAAAAGACAGTTATATATACATTATAAATATATTAAAGCTGTTAATCAAATTACCAAAAACTTAATTAATAAGAAATAAAAGTAATAATATTTCGCTTTAATATTTTGGATAAAAAAGTAAAATCCTTATAGTACTGTTAGCGTAATATGTATTCTCATAGTTATAGTTACGAGTAATCGTATTTGGAACCCACTGGGTGAATGCTAAGTCTAGCCTGAGAGCTGTGTAATGCATTGAGAGAATACATAGGAGAAAATATATCGGACAATTAGCGATAGGAATGATAACCGTACGCGATGGCCAAGTTGTATATTCGTGTACTATTTTTTTCGTCTAATTTGTCCGGTAGTAAGTTCTATTCTCACAAGGAGCCCACCACTTGTGAGAATAGAACTTACTACCGGACAAATTAGACGAAAAAAATAGTACACGATCATACAACTGGCCATCGCGTACGGTTGTCATTCCTATCGTTATTTGTCCGATATATTCTCCTATGTATTCTCTCAATGCATTACACAGCTCTCAGGCTAGACTTAGCATTCACCCAGTGGGTTCCAAATACGATTACTCGTAACTATAACTATGAGAATACATATTACGCTAACATGGGGTTGTGAAGGAAAAGGGAAATGCTGCGGGGAGGATTGTCGAGCGTGCGCCGTGAGGAAACTCAAGAAGAAATGAACAGTCAACGAACTCAACCGACAACTACGAGTGCTACTTGTGTTTCTAGTGATATAGTGTGATCTGCCATTTTTAGGACGCCATTCTCATGCGGGCAGAGCTGTGGAGCTGACTAGATCTTTCTTCCTCTCGTATTTCTTAAAGTATTTCTGTTTTCTGTAATTAATTAGGCGATTGATGATCTCGTATTTGTTCCTGTCAGGATTCTATTATTTTGGGTTATTGTATCGTAAGGTTTATTGTCATTTGTATCATTATTCCTTATTTGATAATTAATTGATTATTGTGTATTGGCATTTATTATTGTTGGTGATTATTGAATTGAATTGGTGTTAATATAATATAAAATATGCTGTTCATGTTCATAATCCTAATCTGCCTTTTATTTAGCATCCTAATCTGATACGGAGATACGCAGACAGGTTAGCTAAACATCATTATATCACCCGGGCAGTAGGACCACATAAGAAACCGTCACCATCCGAATTATTATTCTTACAGTACTGAAAGAAAAGTGAGATTGAAAAGATTTATTTTGCGGAGTAATGTAAAGGAAAAATTCTACTTTGAATACCTGAAGTTATTAGTTTCTTATCATCATTTAGCATTACATTACTCTACATACGGTGTGTTTATAGATATCTTACCTTCATTGTCTGAACTCTTACGAGATGAAACTTTTGCTGACGCCCTCTGCATAATTTGCAACATTGTCACACAAATAATCAAAGCAAACAAAAATTTCGACATTTTACTTGATTTGATACTCTGAATTTTTCTAAATCTGGAAAGCAAAGTATGATAGATTTTCTCAATTTATTTTGAACTGATCAGCAATGGAGAAGTGTATTAACTCACTGTGATACAGTACAATATGTTTGTATTCATTTCAAATACGCGTATTTATACCGGTCTGCTGAAGGCTGAAGAATACAGTTTCAAAGTAATAATGATCTTGGCATACGGCAGTTGCAATTAAAACGCCAAATGGAAAACACCTAAATAACATCAAGTACAACTAGTGCGTTTTGAAATCATTTACACGTACCCATTTTCATTGTCATACAACAAGATCTATAAGAAATAGAGTCAGAAAAATAGAACTGTGTTGCATCACATACATCGGTGTGTTATTTTTTATGGGTACAATACAATATTGCAGCAGCTGGAGTCTGTAAGGAAGTGTGCATAGAAAATTAAAAAATGGGTAGTTATTTTCAAACTGCTTCTCTCTATGATTTCGAAAAGACCAATATATATGCATAGACGTTGTGTCATGACATAAAATGAATGGCTGACCGGAAAGGGGGCTTATCTCATTTCATAAAAATATTAAATTCGTAACTACGGAGTTACGATAAAAATATCATTGAATTTTAACCCTTTCGCCCGCGAAAAAATATATTAAATATCTTCAAGAAATTTTACCTTCTTTCATAACGCAAAATATTGGCAAATAAATGCTTACGTTATACCAATCAGATTTTTGAGTTTTATTGAACAAATTTTGTAAATTACTATTGATTGCTTAAAATCTAAAATAAAAAAAGGATTTGGTGTCAATGCAGAAATTTATGATTCCAAGTTTAAGAGAGTTCTGGTCATTTTTACCGCTAGCATAGCGTTGGATTTTATATTTTAAGTAAATAAATAGTAGTTTACAAAATTTGTTCAATAAAACTGAAAACTCTGATTGGTATAACGTAGGCGAGGATGTATTTACAGTTGCCCTCAACTGATCAGACCAAACAAGTGGCGCTTGCTGCTATGGAAGCATTTTCTGATTCGCTAGATTTTCGTCATTTTGGCAATATCCCATAGGCTCATTTGCAGTTATCAAAAAAGTAGTTTTCCTCTGGGGTTGATTTTATGTTACTAATTGTCAAGTTTCTGAAATTTGCACGAACATCTTCCGATCTTCCTAACAGGAGTATTCGAAAATAATACATGTTATGGTGTTTACATCTTGGTTCTAATGAAATAAGGTTTTCGTTGTTATCTTTTGTAGAAATTCTAATTCAGTAAGAAAATAATAATTTTATCATTGTTACTGTTCTAATACACGCGGTTCTTTATCATTCTGCATTACATAACTGTCAAAGATACACTAATAAAGAAACGAAAGGGAGATTTTCAAGTAGGTAATAGTAATAGTACTCCTATTATTTCGGAAGATTATTTCGGAATACTCCTATTAGGAAGATCGGAAGATGTTCGGAAATTGTTAATATTACTATTAGTGTCTAATAAAGTAAACACAACTTACTATTCTTTCCAAATACTCCTATTTGGAAGATCGGAAGATGTTTGTGCAAATTTCAGAAACTTGACAATTAGTAACATAAAGTCAACCCCAGAGGAAAACTATTTTTTTGATAACTGCAAATGAGCCTATGGGATATTGCCAAAATGACGAAAATCTAGCGAATCAGAAAATGCTTCCATAGCAGCAAGCGCCACTTGTTTGGTCTGATCAGTTGAGGGCAACTGTATTTGCCAATATTTTGCGTTATGAAAGAAGGTAAAATTTCTTGAAGATATTTAATATATTTTTTCGCGGGCGAAAGGGTTAAAATTCAATGATATTTTTATCGTAACTCCGTAGTTACGAATTTAATATTTTTATGAAATGAGATAAGCCCCCTTTCCGGTCAGCCATTCAAATAGAGTTTTCTAGTATTCATATATATTTATTGTACTCTACTTTCCACGGAACTTCATATAGATGACTCAGCATAAAATAACAGTTTTGCTGATGAATTGCTGAGTCATCTACCAGACGTTATAGTAGAACGACAATACAATGTCTGTTTGGTTGCATGTCATTTCATTGCCACCTTAAATACAGATATTCAGATATCTGAAAGTACGACAGTGGGCCCGTTCTTGCACACTTTCTTATCTACAAAAGATCCAAATATCTTCACGGTTGATTGCTGGAAAACAATGAGTCCATTCATTCGACTTCAGTCGAGTAATTTTCACGTCCGTTTTCACTCATTGCCGGACGCCGGAGAACAGAAAGTCCATTCATTCGACTTCAGCCGGAGAACAATGAGCCCATTCATTCGACTTCAGCCGGAGAACAATGAGCCCATTCATTCGACTTCAGCCGGAGAACAATGAGCCCATTCATTCGACTTCAGCCGGAGAACAATGAGCCCATTCATTCGACTTCAGCCGGAGAACAATGAGCCCATTCATTCGATTTCAGCCGGAGAACAATGAGCCCATTCATTCGACTTCAGCCGGAGAACAATGAGCCCATTCATTCGACTTCAGCCGGAGAACAATGAGCCCATTCATTCGACTTCAGCCGGAGAACAATGAGCCCATTCATTCGACTTCAGCCGGAGAACAATGAGCCCATTCATTCGACTTCAGCCGGAGAACAATGAGCCCATTCATTCAACTTCAGCCGACTGAAGTCGAATAAATGGACTCATTGTTCTCCGGCAATCAACCGTGAAGACAGTTAGATCCTTTGTAGATAAGAAAGTGTGCAAGAACGGGCGCACTGTTAGTAGTAGAGTTGTTTTCTGCTTTAGGTGAATTGTTTTCGCAACGAAATTAGGCAATTTCAAAAATGCCTAGGCAAATTGATAAATTTGAACTGATTTTTGGTTTCTGTGGTCAATTTCATAGAAGACAAATTAGTAGACTATTCTACATTAACTGGCATAATTGAAAACTCACGGTTGAATCAGAGAAACCTCACTTCAAATATCGTCTCTCTACATCAGAAAGGAGCTAAACCAAATCATCACTAGTGCGGAAAAGTGACAAACCAATTCATCATTAGTTCAGAAAAGGGTTATACCAATCTTACGTAATTTCAGAAAAGTGACATACCACAAAAACAAACTTGCGCAGAAATAACGAAAAACAAAAAATCAATACAATTTGCTTTCTGAATTGAGGTATACGGGAAAAATAAACTAGTAATTTTATTTAATTCAATTAAAAACCTTATTAAGCAACTTTAATTAATTTGAAAAATTTAACAAACAAATTACTGTAAATGCTATGCTAAGCAAACAATCAATATTACCATTGGCGGATCATATTATACAGTTTGTATCAGATAAAAGAAATATTGTTATAAAAATCGTGAAAATTAGATGGTATGACTTTCATTAACTCTTGAAGGTCTTTCCATTTTCTTTTACATATGGGCAATCTTGCCGAATAAAGCGGCATAACATCTTGAGATGCAATTCTTGGAGTATGAGGCAGGAGCTTCCATTGATGAGAAAAATCCAAAATATATTCAATACTTCCATTTGGATTATACTTTAATCCCCGAATATCCGTAACGACGGCATCTCCTATTTTTTTACCAGGACGAATTGACGTATAAGCTTGATTATCATTAACCGAGTAGTCCTTGAAGAAATTGTAGTTGAGCTTCTTTGCTTCGTAGGGTTTGGGGTTGGACCGCGCTGATTCGCAAATTTTAATATAATCTGAAGGTAAATAAATTTCCACGTTTTTCAACTTCGTTTCTATTGCACTATGAACGGAGTCGCTTTCCATTTGTGTATGTCCCTTTTCCAAAAATTTTTGGTAAATTGTCTTGTTGGTTTTAACGGCATGACGAAGTAAAGCATTTGACATAATCGAATTGCGATTTTGGTACGTACAACCGTCACTGTAAATAACAATGGGTAGATTATCTTCGTATCTAGACAAATACTCAACCACGCAACTTGCAAAAGTCGAAGCTACCAAACCTCCGTCTGACTCATCCCACCAATAACATTTGGTATCATGAGTTCCTAAATCGTAAATGGTAAAGTTGTGAACGATTAGCTTTGTTTTATAGTACATTGAACTAGTGTTTACACTTGGACAAGTCTTGACAGATTCCAAATCCATTGTGATTGCATGACACTCCCCAATAATTGCTTTCTTTTTGTCGATTGATTTAGCATCTCTAGCATACTTCTTTTTCATTTGGTGAGCATTCCACATTTCCTCAGATAAATTTCCTGCTTTATGACTAGCACAAATATCACACAGATCTTTTTTTAGTCGGAAAAGGGACAGATTCATTTCTTCGAATTGTCTATCTAAGGTACATGAAGACATGTGAAGAACTTCATTTGAAATACATGCTTCCTTGTATATTTCATACAAATTTGTCTTCGATTTAATTATAGGTTCTAAGTATAATTTTCTGGATTTACTTCTGCAATAATGGGAAGGCATCTTCGGTAGGGACTTGAGGAAATTTAGTAAGAATAGTTTGGCTTGACTTTCCCGTGGATTTTCTTCAATGACTTCAGCAGTAGAGCTGACAGTGGCGTTAGGAATCTCATTTTGCACATTTCTTGGAATTTTATTTACCCAATCTTGTACCTGTTTTTTGCCAATACCCAAAGTGGATAAAAACATGTTTTTGCAGACTTGTTTTTTTTCACTTCCTAGTTTCAATGTGTACACGTATGTAGATAAACGAGAAGATCTTCCGACTATGTATTTTCTTTTCGGTATAACTTTATCTATTAAAGAGTTCACATAGATTTTCTTCTCACTCCAGTCGAAATTCCAGAAGGTCTGAAATAATTGTTCTCTATCGTTATCGGAAAATGTTGAGCACTGTCGTAACATCGATCGCTTGCAGGGCAATGACTTGCATGGGCTGCCCATTATTCGGGATGGCTTCTGAATCTTAATTCCCCAAGGCTTTTTAATGCCAAGATACGGCTGACCTTTCATTCGTAATGACTTATTAATATTATTTCCCCATGTTTCAGGCTTCGGTCTTCTAGCACGCTTCCTCCCTTCTTCTAAATAGCCATGAAAAACCTTTAAAGAGATCATAAAATTAATTTTAACAGTCGATATTAGATATGTATTATTCTTTGACACAGATCAAGTTTTTATGCATAACTTACGCTCGGAGAAATGCTGGCAGTTTCAGCGGTGCCTACAGCATTCAAAGAATTGGCAAGTGGAAGGGAGTTTTCAGGTGGCAATACAACGGTATTTTTACTGGACTGTGGATTTAATGCGCCGGCTGAATTTAGTATAAAAATAATGATGATTCTATTTCACTGTTTAACAAGTATACCTGGCTATTAATAATCCATTTTAATATTGCAAAATAGTTTCATACCAAAAAGATCCGAATCCTGCAGTTGTGTTGCACACAGAAGTTCTACTTCGTCAAATATTTGCGAACCGATATCCTCCATTCTGACTTCATCTGGTTTAAAAAAATGATAACTGCATTTTACTGTTTTATAAGTGTGATAGGATAATAATTATAGCTTATTGTGCCTGAATTGATAAATACTAATAGAAAGTAAAACAGTTTCTTACCTGAGAAGCTTGTTTCCAAATTTTGCAGTTCGGTTGCACACGGAAGTTCCACTTCATTAATAATCTGCAAATCATTGTCTTCCATTTCTTCCATTTTGGTAGTTTTCAGGGGTAACTAAGGTACGAGACTTAAATGCTAAATGTTTGTTTGACAATCGCAAACATAGTCAATTGTGAACTGATTTTTTGAGAAGTGAAAACAATTTGACCCCTGCAAATCAGTTTTCGCTTTGTATGATATGTATGAAAGTCTTTTCGTAAGTAGAAAATTTTCCGCTTATTCTAGTAGCGGCAATATTTAATTTTTCTCACAAATGTGGTTTGTACCCTTTCCAAACTGTGAGGAAAGTGGTTTATTCCCTTTCTGAAGTAATGATGAATTGGTTTGTCGCTTTTCCGCACTAGTGATGATTTGGTTTAGCTCCTTTCTGATGTAGTGGGACGATATGTGGACCATTTAGTTTTTAAGTTGTGACAATTATTCACTTTGCACAGAGTTACTATTAAATGATGTAACTTGGAAATGAAATGGTCGACATACTTGAAGTTAGGTTTTTCTGATTCAGTCGTGAGTTTTAAATTTTGCCAGTTGGTGTACAATGGTCTACTAATTTGTCTTCTGTGAAATTGACCACAGAAACCAAAAGTCCAACGTGCGGACATTCTCTGTAAAAAATCTGACTAGTTACCATGTAATTAAATTGTGACGTCATCGTGCGTAGAATTTCTTAAAGACCGCATTAGAAAGTTCATCCCGGGCACTTAAAAATCCATAAAATTGTGTCAAAATGCAATTTTGGTGCAATTTTCTGGGCTACCACCAAATCTTCGATGTTCATAATGTTTAACTACATACATTAAGCAAATATCAACCTGTAAGAAATGATTAAATGCCACTCTGGGGATTAATCTGGGAAAATTTCCCCTAACTTATATACATCATTCGAAAGGACATTTCAATACAATTTTTCTAAAATTGGTCTCATGAAAATCGATTAACATTTAGCTGTTCAAAGATTCGATATTGATAAACTTCAATATATAACACCGAACGCTGCTATATTGAATGTAAAAATTAGAAATCGGATTTCGGATATAATGAAAGCAGTAAGTTTGTTGTCTTCATGTTCATGCCGAAAATTACAAAATTAGCAGTTATATTTATCGAGCCATCATGAAAGTTCACTATCCCATAATAAAATTACTCGCTTTGCCATAAAAAATTCATTTGCCACATAAGTACTATACATTCAACCATAAAATAAAAAATTTCGCGAGAATAAAATTTTTCCCCATAATTTTTACACAAATTCTTATTGCTTAATTTTATTGTTTACTGCCTAGCACTTCGTTTGTCTTTTCCTGTTAGATAGAACCTGGATCGATTACTAAAACTACCGTGACTTTGACTTTACTAAAAACCTTGACCGAACTTTCTATATAGCATGGCTATTATTAATAACTTTTTATAGCAAAAACGATATAGTAACAAAAAAGACAAAAATGTCAAAAAATCAATTGGACACACATTTCCAATACTAGATGAGCATAATCCCGCACTGATGAAAAAATTAGAAATAGTAGAAATTTTTTATATGCGACAAGTGATATCTCTAGAAAAGGAGGACTTATGTCACTAATTTTCTGCAAACTTTATTCAGAGTAACTCAAGATATATGGAGCTGTAATACAGATCTTCTGCATGTTAATGCACTTCATTTATTGTTGCAGGACAGACGAAATCAGAAATCGTTTAGTCCAAATACCGGTTTCCTGCAATAAAATACGTAGATAAGTATCGCAAAAGCATCTCACAGTAACATCTCACTAATAACAGCAAGCCGTAACAGAAGCGACCCAGAGACGATAGGAATTAATTATACTTTTAGTAAGTTAATTGTTGAATTGTAATGGAGATGTTTTGTACACAAATATTGTAAATAAATTTACTTGGGGAATATTATTAATTTTTAGATGGATTTACTATTTGCTATTACCAAAAGGATAGCTGTTTAAAGTATTATCTGAATTTAAAGTCAGTCATAACAGTAAAAGTCAATCGCATGGTCTGAATTACAATTAAGCCTTTCTCATTTACTGCTTTTGTGATGCTTATGGAAACTTGTACGTACAGGATTTCTATGCGGCTATGATTTCCCATTAACGGAATTTTTTACAGTAATAGTAACGAAGATGTATAAAATGAAGAAGTGGTCATACTTTGAAATTAGTTTTGCTTGCAGGGAAATTCATACCTCAGTCTTAAAGTAGTCTTCAGAATATTCATTCACAATGGTTAAACATTGCTCTGTGAACTTGCTATTACTTTCGGTAGTAGGAGCATTATGTATTGTAAGTTGCATTTACTGTCTTCAATTTATGTAAAAATTAATTTTAACAGTAATTCTTTTGTGTTTATTTTTCCAGACTGCAATTTCGTCAGATAGTGCTGTAAGAAATTACCAACCCCCAAATAAAGGCAATGAAGCTTGTCGAAAAATGCCTTCAAACTGGGAAAGCATTAATTTACAATGCGGCGGTTACGGCCATGAACATAGTTCATGCGAAAAAGTTTGTAGAGCCTTAAAATTTAATTTTGCACATTGCGGGACGCAAAAGTATTGTTTGTGTCATAATGGACCCCTTAGTCAATGCAATTCCAATACTGCTCCGGTCGATGTTCCAGCTCCCTTGCCTATTGTGAGTCCAAACAGTTAACAGTACTTTAAATAATTTTTACTGACTGTAGAAATTTTTTATTTATACGTAAATATAATTACTACAAACATTACAGTGTATTTATTATTTTTATTTGCAAAAATTTACTAAAAATACTGTTTTGTAATGTTGTGAAATTTTACAGTAATCCTTTTTTATTTTTCCAGCCTGACGATGATCGCTTTTCTAATATACCGATTGAAATTGATGGACCCCCAAAAGAAACCTGTCGAAAAGTACCTGCAGACTGGCAAAACATCAATTTGTATTGTGGAGGCTACAGTAGTGTAGATGGCTCATGCGACAAAGTTTGTCAATCTTTAAGATTTACTGCTGGAGAGTGTGGGACGGAGACGTATTGTTTGTGTCATGATAGGGATCCTAGCCAATGTTAAATTATATGTTAAATAAATAATTAATTCAATGTCAATCAAGTGTTCATATCCGTATATTTCTTTCTTTTCATACGCTGCACAACAACGTAAAAATAAAAATTACAATTTACAACAAAGAAAATATTTTATTTTAGCTTAAAATATGACCTGTACGTATCCTGAGACAGAGCATACACTTAAAATAATTTTTGATGATGGTAGAAATTTTGAATTTTCACAAATATTTGCTAGAAACGTTGCCATTTAATAATTATTCTTTACTCGAATTTTTTTGTTTAAAGTTTACAATTATTTAGATTGCAATTATTTAGGAAGAGCGAAGGGTTCACTTTTACCATCCGAACACAAAAAGGAGTAACAAGTACCACTAAACGTTAGCATTTTAAAAACAATGAAAACAATGTGAAATATTTGTATAGTACCGCATTTCTCAAATAAGTAACCAAAAACATGAACTTTTAGCATCCAGGTACGTACGGAGGCAAAACTCAACTGTGCATATTTTCAAAATATGAAAGCAATCCTGTGCTTATGAAAAATCGAAAAATATTAATAATTGCAATATTAAATAGTTCATGTTGTCCACATTGTCCAGAGAATGAAAACACAATTGCATTTAATTTTGAAGTATGCAACGAATAATTCTGCTAAAGGGACTTCTGGAAAATGTTTTTATCTGAACGGATATTTATTCAAACTTTGATAAGTCCGTATTTTATTTAGCATCCTCTACTGGATTCACTACCTGTTTGGCAAAGACCCGATTGGCAAAAAAAATTTTTTTACATGGTCGTCCAGTTTGGCAAAAACTGAATTTTGCCAAATAGTCCGTCAGTATGCCCCGGTTGGCAAAGAAAATTAATTCATATTCGTATCGTAAATTCGTATTTGAATGCTTTGCTTATTTGGTATCTATTATGTTATTAATGTTATGTCAGTCAATGGCAGTGTAGTATTATAGTCCGGTATTAATGAAATCATATTAAAAAGTCATATTATAAAGTCCTATATAAAAGTAATTAACTGCACTATAACACTGGCACTGCAAATTTTTCTTTCAGTACACTGTCCTTTCTGTCCTTTAATGGTACTTCTTAAGGAATAAGAATATCGATTCCTGGCAAGTTTGTATGTAACTTTATTAAGTGTACGCGAAACGTACTTAAGTGTTGTGTCAGCCATGAATAGAAGAGTATTGAGACTTTAGAAGCACAGAGACAATCAGGGTTACAAAGGAACACATTTACATTAAATAGATAACATTTCCTTAATTTATACATAGATGATCATCTGATCTACAAGTCAGCTACACAGTAGTGTACAGTAATAAAATAATATATGTACTCTTAAATAAATTTCATTTGCCAAACAGGTCGTGTGTTCGGCCCGGTTGGCAAAAAGTCTTTTTCTTAGGACTTTAGCGTCTGGCCTTCTATGACTTTGCCAAACGGGTCTTCTGCTGTTTGCCAAACGGGCTTTGCCAAACAGGTCTTTGCCAAAAAGGGGGTGAACCCTCTACTGCTTCCTTGATGGCACAAACAATATTTTTGGTTTCGGTCACCACAATACGAATTCCGGATTTTCAGTTTAGTGCAGACGTCATCACAGCTTCCGTCCCTGAATCCTGTATGAGTACTGTAGCCCCCGCAATACAAATTCAGTGACTCCCACTCTTCAGGCACCCTTTAGCATGCGCCTGTCAGAGGTTGAGGCAGTCTTATAATGCCTTGGGCTGAACAAATTGAAATCTGAGAAATTAAAATGACATTTTAATTATATGGTTATATTAATAGCTGTAAAAATTGTATTTTCGAAAAACCAGTAAAAAAACACTTACGGTGCATACTGTTGCAACCAAAAGACGGACAAAAGCAGTAAAGATTTTCATTACTATTTCAGTAATTTTATTTCAAGTCACAGTTGATATGAAACCTTTTTGAGTGAATATTATTTGTTTTTAATCATCTATTTATACAAACGATATCTCTGCAAGATGACAAGAACATTTCTTAAGATTTCTACGTACTTTTCACTTTTATTTACTTTCGCATTTCATGGAAAAGTGTAATTATTGTGGAGCAAATCGAATTCGATACTGAAAATACTGCTGATCCTAACGTACTGTTATCTGTTATGGATCTTTGAAAAAGTTGTTCAAGACAGTTCGGCTTAACTGAAAGTTTTCTCCTGCTAGCTTAGCGTTCAATTTTAGCAGAAAGTTTCCCATTGTCTGAGCGTTTCCAAATAAAGTTTTCTGTTTTAAACACGAAGTCAAAACTCCAATCTGAAATACACACGGAATTGTAGAAAACATATTACTTGCACTTTCAACACTTACAAGGGATAATTTGTCTGTAGAATTAATACATAATAATCATATCTATTTAAAATTACAGAATGCTTACCCTGACTTCAGCTGAGGACTTTACAATAGGATATTCCCGACCGTCATCCGATATTATCACAAACACGAGCAAATACTTCGACTCCTTCAATTTTTGCAATTTTTCATCAACCTCCTTTGTGAATCTTCTTCCTGCTTCTTTGTTTGATAAAACGGAAGGATTTGGACATCTCTACAATTAAAATTAAAATCAAGCAAAGAATAAAGAACTGATGTATGAACGGAACACAGAACTTGACTTCTTACTCACTTCTTACTGTCCACCAGTTCCTTTTATGAAAAGGAATTTTGACTCACCGTTTCTGTGTTCACATAATGATGAGTTGGTTTCAGTGTAAGTCCAAGGCCATGTGCTTCCTTCGACAACGCCTGGAAAAACTTTCTAAAATCAAACCACAATTAAAAAGTTACAATTAAAACAGGTAATACACTTGGAAATAATATAAAACATAAAATTACAATGTGTATCACTAACACAGCTGCTGTAGGCTTCTGCTTCCAGGACCCAACTGTGTCCAATATGGCACAAACTGGAACATAAGCAGATTTGTAAAATCGTTTGTTTTTAATTGACCACGAACCAGTTTTATTTTCAGGAACGGTATCTACAGACTTTTAAAAAATTGTATATAATGTATTCATTTAATTGAATTTGAATAGTCGGGAAATGTGGCTAGGGTTAGGGGACGAACGACATAAAGACGTAAACATTGAACTGGGGCAGCAATCAGAGTTATTTCGTGGACGATAGAAATGGGGCAGCATGGCAGCAATCAGAGTTATTTCGTGGACGATAGAAATGGGGCAGCATGGCAGCAATTAGAGTTATTTCGTGGACGAAAGAAATGGGGCAGCAATCAGAGTTATTTCGTGGACGAAAGAAATGGGGCAGCAATCAGAGTTATTTCGTGGACGAAAGAAATGGGGCAGCAATCAGAGTTATTTCGTGGACGAAAGAAATGGGGCAGCAATCAGAGTTATTTCGTGGACGAAAGAAATGGGGCAGCAATCAGAGTTATTTCGTGGACGAAAGAAATGGGGCAGCAATCAGAGTTATTTCGTGGACGAAAGAAATGGGGCAGCAATCAGAGTTATTTCGTGGACGAAAGAAATGGGGCAGCAATCAGAGTTATTTCGTGGACGAAAGAAATGGGGCAGCAATCAGAGTTATTTCGTGGACGAAAGAAATGGGGCAGCAATCAGAGTTATTTCGTGGACGAAAGAAATGGGGCAGCAATCAGAGTTATTTCGTGGACGAAAGAAATGGGGCAGCAATCAGAGTTATTTCGTGGACGAAAGAAATGGGGCAGCAATCAGAGTTATTTCGTGGACGAAAGAAATGGGGCAGCAATCAGAGTTATTTCGTGGACGAAAGAAATGGGGCAGCAATCAGAGTTATTTCGTGGACGAAAGAAATGGGGCAGCAATCAGAGTTATTTCGTGGACGAAAGAAATGGGGCAGCAATCAGAGTTATTTCGTGGACGAAAGAAATGGGGCAGCAATCAGAGTTATTTCGTGGACGAAAGAAATGGGGCAGCAATCAGAGTTATTTCGTGGACGAAAGAAATGGGGCAGCAATCAGAGTTATTTCGTGGACGAAAGAAATGGGGCAGCAATCAGAGTTATTTCGTGGACGAAAGAAATGGGGCAGCAATCAGAGTTATTTCGTGGACGAAAGAAATGGGGCAGCAATCAGAGTTATTTCGTGGACGAAAGAAATGGGGCAGCAATCAGAGTTATTTCGTGGACGAAAGAAATGGGGCAGCAATCAGAGTTATTTCGTGGACGAAAGAAATGGGGCAGCAATCAGAGTTATTTCGTGGACGAAAGAAATGGGGCAGCAATCAGAGTTATTTCGTGGACGAAAGAAATGGGGCAGCAATCAGAGTTATTTCGTGGACGAAAGAAATGGGGCAGCAATCAGAGTTATTTCGTGGACGAAAGAAATGGGGCAGCAATCAGAGTTATTTCGTGGACGAAAGAAATGGGGCAGCAATCAGAGTTATTTCGTGGACGAAAGAAATGGGGCAGCAATCAGAGTTATTTCGTGGACGAAAGAAATGGGGCAGCAATCAGAGTTATTTCGTGGACGAAAGAAATGGGGCAGCAATCAGAGTTATTTCGTGGACGAAAGAAATGGGGCAGCAATCAGAGTTATTTCGTGGACGAAAGAAATGGGGCAGCAATCAGAGTTATTTCGTGGACGAAAGAAATGGGGCAGCAATCAGAGTTATTTCGTGGACGAAAGAAATGGGGCAGCAATCAGAGTTATTTCGTGGACGAAAGAAATGGGGCAGCAATCAGAGTTATTTCGTGGACGAAAGAAATGGGGCAGCAATCAGAGTTATTTCGTGGACGAAAGAAATGGAAGAATCAGAGTTTTTTCGTAGTACACGAAAACATTGGATTGGGGCAGCAGAGTTTTTTCGTAGTACACGAAAACATTGGATTGGGGCAGCAGAGTTTTTTCGTAGACAGATGACGAAAACATTGGATTGGGGCAGCAATCAGAGTTCGTTGACGAAATTGAAAACATTGGATTGGAGCAACAATCAATTGTTGTTTCGTAAACGAAAACATTGGAATTGGGGTGCAATGATACAACGAAGTATATTAATAGATAATCTAACTGCTTAGTCTTTGCATCCGGCTCGCTACGCATTCAAAGTTATTCATTTCCTTATTTTCGATTCTTAAAAATATTATTAGTAAATTGTTATTATTTAACTCACCGCAGTTTGTAGCGTTCCTTCGGAGCTTTAGCTGCACCTTTAATCATTGCACTGGTAAGGTTGGGCTCCATTTTTCCTTTGTACGGCTGCTCAGTAACTGTGCAAAGCTGTAAGTGCAAATAAATGTCCTTGTTAATTAGTAGTATGTTGTAGTCCCCTGAGTGAGACTGACTATAACTAACAAACAAATATCGGGTTCACAAAAAAGGAGACTCCTTTAATATCCTATTATCGTTGTAAGTTGACCTCACAGTGAAGTTCTTCAACTCCAATTCTGTAAAGCTTGGTTAACTACGTAAATTTCAGAAATATTTCTAATTTCCATGGAATAAAGCGTGATAATTGGCATAACATACCTCCACAGTAACGTAATTAGTTTTAGACTTTGATCCGATGTGCAGAACTGCTATATTTGGTCTCTCAATCTTAGTTTTCTTCTCTTTTAGAAAATATTTGGCGATATTCACCTTCTCTCCTGCCAAATTTGTGAATTCAAAAGTGTTAGAGGTGTGTATCAAGAACTGGATTGCCGGAAACTTGTGATACTTTTCGTATCTGCCAGTTATGGGATCCTTATGTCCGGTTCCATACTCAATTAGTTTTCCTGAGTATCAAAAAACAAGTACATTTATTATAAGTTACAAGTACTTTATTAAATAATATTTAAGAATGTGACAATACCAGCTAACAGGTCTGTTGCAAGAGTAAAGTTTTCCTCATTCCAGAATTGCTGATCTAATTCTTTTACCGATGATTTAAGTCCACGAGCTTTGAAGTGCAGATATCATTCGTAACTGAAAATATAAAGCAAGCATTTGTAAGCAAGCAGTTCTTCTTTCCGTCAAAAGGCATTGCAACTTTTTTGTACTCTTTCTCATAAACCTTTTGGAATTCAAGTCATATAAGGGGAAGCAAACGGTCCGGGAATTCGTTTACATTGGACCCAATTTCCTTTTTCTTATTCTTCTTTACTTCGTTTGCAGACTGAGCAGCCTAAGTTATCGTAACATCATAGTGAAAAATTAGCGTCACCTTTTTCTTGATATTCACGTGGAAATGTTTGACAACCAAGTTAATTCGATTTCCCTAGCAAAGACTTCCTTCGGTAGTTCTTAAAGGCCGCAGAAGATTTAGTGCTTTTTTGTGGTCAGCATGCAAGTCAATCAGCCTCACTTTTTCGATAAGATATCAAAAAAATACAAAACATCAAAATTTTAAAAGTCTATAAAACAATTATTAATAAATAAAAAGAGTGAATGAATAATGAATATTTCAGTCTCCTCCAAAAGACCTCACGTTCCCAATTACCTCGGAGTAACAAATGACGCTCGTCGCGTTGCCCTGCCTTGCCCGCTGAAGATGGTTTGTTGATGGAATCAAGGGTCCCCTATCAAGGCGATGGTTTGTTGATGAAATCAAGGGGCCGTCCCCTATCAAGGCGATGGTTTGTTGATGAAATCAAGGGGCCGTCCCCTATCAAGGCGATGGTTTGTTGATGAAATCAAGGGGCCGTCCCCTATCAAGGCGATGGTTTGTTGATGAAATCAAGGGGCCGTCCCCTATCAAGGCGATGGTTTGTTTATGGAATCAAGGGTCCCCTATCAAGGTGATGGTTTGTTGATGAAATCCATGGTCCGTCCCTTATCAAGACGATTGTTTTGTAAATGTAATCAAGGGTCCCCTATCAAGACGATGGTTTGTAGATGGAATCAAGGGTCCGTCCCCTATCAAGACGATGGTTTGTTTATGAAATCCATAGTCCGTCCCTTATCAAGACGATGGTTAGTAGATGGAATCCATAGTCCGTCCCCTATCAAGACGATTGTTTGTTGATGAAATCCATAGTCCGTCCCTTATCAAGACGATGGTTTGTTGATGAAATCCATAGTCCGTTCCTTATCAAGACGATTGTTTTGTAAATGGAATCAAGGGTCCCCTATCAAGACGATGGTTTGTTGATGAAATCCATGGTCCATCCCTTATCAAGACGATGGTTTGTTTATGGAATCATGGGTCCCTTGTAAAGACGATGGTTTGTTGATGGAATCAAGGGTCTCCTATCAAGACGATGGTTTGTTGATGAAATCAAGGTTCCCGTATCAAGAGGATGTTTTGCTGAGGGAATCAAGGGTCCCCTATCAACTCGATGGTTTGTTGATGGAATCAGGGGTTCCCTATCAACTCGATGGTTTGTTGATGGAATCAGCAAACCATCAGCAATCAGCAAGTGAATGAATACATAAAAGCATTACTTTTGGCCGTTTTGTAAATTATAACAATCAAACAAATAACATTGGCTATTTTCTAAATAATGACAACTAAACAAGTATTCTATTAGAAATTCAAACAAAGAACATGGGAAATTTTTTCTGAAGATCGGGATGAATAGCTAATTTCTGGGCCGAAGCATTCAAGTCGGCGGAAACGGAAAAACAATTCAGTAATGTAAATACAGTTTCTATAATGCACAAGGGTATACAGAAAATTTGATGATTCATTTTCTTTGTTCGCTTAATCGCACGACAAAAGTCTTATTGGAGACTTACCCATGCATACCCTCAGCAGCAGCTACCCTCAACAGAGATAATGGAAGCTATATAGTATCATCCAATCCAGCTATACAAGAGGACATTTTCTTTCGTTTACGGAGAAAGGGGGTTAATATTTCAGTATTATTTTCATTATTAATGTGCTTTTCACGGAACGTCAGCAAGGTACCACCCAAGAAGTCCATTGCTTCACCATGGACGTCTTGGGTGGTACCTTGCTGACGTTCCGTGAAAACCTCAATATTTCAGTTAATGTAATTTGGTTACAATTTCCCAACAAAAAGTACTCTATCCATTTTAACTCTATCTATTTAACTGAATTTACTCTAGACGCAGAACAACCTGCACAACTTCGGTAAAAAGGAATACCCACGAAGACCGTATTTGGAGACCACCCAGGAATTTTTACCAAAGTTGTGCAGGTTGTTCTGCGTCTAGTAGAGTAACTCTATCGATAACTCACCAACAGTTGAAGTCTGCAAAACTTCGTATGCCAGTTTCATTCCTTTTACGCCTTTTCATTGTTCTGCCTGTCTGTATGTATGTTAGTTAGTTCATAGTTCCCTATTTGGATTTCTAAAATGTTACCACAAGAACTAAAGAATCCTATCATCAGGTTTGACAACTTTGAAACAGTTTCGTTGGACCTGCTTGTTATCAACTACAAAACATCCGCCACCCTGCAGCCCATGTCAAGATACTGTAATTTCATTTGTACACTAGCTAACAAATAATAGACGCACTCTAATGTTAGACATGTTTAGTAATAATCAAATAATTCCTCACTTGAATTCCTACATGCGAATATAAGAAAAATTCTTGTTCCGCAGGATGAGTAGTAGTAGTATTAGTAATTTATTGATTGTTTAATTATCATTTTTACAATCATCATTCAATTTCACATTTTACAAATTATAAGAAAGAAGAACCGAATTAATCTAAGTATACAGATACACTACGCAGGATGGGTAATGATCTTATCCACTACAGCATGACCACTATAACCTCTTCGTACTGAATTACGAGAAAATTTACCATTAAGGACAAAATTGCATAAAAAAAGAGTTTCCTTTGGTTGTGATGTTGGTGTACTAGAAGAGAATGGCAATTGCGGAAAGGAAGAAGTTACTAATAGATTCAAATGTTAGTTTTTGTTTTGAGAATCGAAATATTAGTGCATTGCCTAAAAGACAAGAGATTAGCAATAATAGCCACGTACTCACGTCCATTATGGATATCCAGATAGACAAAGGCTTATCGTGATACGTTTCTTTGTCTACACAGTAGATGAATGCAATTTTTCCAGGCAAAGTTAAATATATAACTTTAGTATTCGTGTACTGAAATAAATTGTAATAAGAGTGTTCGGGAGATATCCAGCCACAAAAATGATTTCCAGTAACACCCCTTTTACTACTTTTGTAGACAGCAGTGAAATTCAAATAGTCAGCCATTATTTCCAAGAGTGGATATTCTACACCGTTTAGGCACTTCTTAAGTATTCCTTTATTAGCAAGAAAGTATGGCGACGAAGCACATTCCGGTCTAACATAATATTTATTCTCCAGCATTGTAAAGTCTCTTACAAGGAAAAGCCTTTTATGAAGATTTCTGTGTAAGCCTTTTCTTATGACTCCTCTCTGTAGTCCTTGTGATGCTCTGGTATCAATCCTTGCAAACTCCTTGGTGAATATTGACACTGTTAGTACTTCAATGTCCTCCTTAGAATTAATAACCATAAAATAAACTGCATTTGTCAATCTCCAGTAAAGTTGGTCGACGAAGTAGTTTTTGATTTCATCAAAGTGATGCGTTGTACTAATTATTAGAAATTTGTCGTTTGGTCGACCCCATTGTCGACCAAATATATCAGGGAAGGTTGAAAAATGTTTAATCATTTCCCTAGGTGGTTCCACAACTGTCAAGATATTCCCATTTGTGTTTGACAATGAACTTGGGTATTCATTTTCTCCTTTGTAATTAGCAAACCAATTCTTTTCGTTAAGAGTTGCTATAAAAATTGTGGTTCGTGGTGAGAATACAATTTTGTCGAAGATATAATCCATCAAATCACTGGGATATAGAACAATGTCAAAATCATAATTTGTTGTTAGATACAACTGAGCTATCGATGACTACAATATTCATGACCTTACTGGAAACCTTAAATGTCACGCAGCCAAATGTGCTACTCTTTCTTTGGTATTTTTCAAATTAGGTCCAACACTCAATTAAATCGTATGTTCATGACCATGACAAACTGAATCTTTCTTTCAGGAAGGTCTTTCCATTCATGTAATAATTGGATTTTATAATTGAATGCCCCACTAATGAATTCATACTGATATGATGAAAATGTGTCGTTATTACCAATTTATTGCTCATTTGATTTATGGTTAAGGAAAACTGACGAACAATAATTAAGGAATGGATGAGTTCATGTTATACGTAATAAATTTAATAGTTAGTACTGCTTTCCAAGTTAACATTCCGTCCTACAACGAGAATTATTTTCTTAGCAATTTGGCCAAAACAAACTGAAAAAATGTTCTCTAACTAAATAAAAAGTATTTGAAATATTTTTGCAGTAACGAATTGGAATTTTAACAACTCAAAAACTGGTATGCATGTCCACAGACAAAATAATCACGAGAAGCCTTATCATTATCATTAGTACAATTATTGACTCGGAGAATAACCTATATAATAGTCAATTATTATTTCTGACATGTTATCGTAGTCTTAATTTATTTAGAGAAACGTCGAACTAATTGCGAAATTACTTACACTGGATTCGAAATACATATTTTAGGTTTACAAGTTTACCTTTATCATACTATTCAATTGATTACTGCCTTCTAGTTTAATTTCTATATGTTAGATAGAACCTAGATAGAGATGAATAAAACATTCATGAAGACTTTACTGGAAACTTTTCTTTCAATAGAACGAAACATATAAACTTCTGCTTTTCTAACCCAACATTCCTGTAAATATCATGACACTGTTTCTTTGGTACTTTTTCAGAATACAGAGCGTTTGAACTAAAAGTTTCCATAGGATATCGTGTATAAAGAAATATCATGATGTGTGTACGTTGCATTTGATTTCCCATGTCGAGCCAAAAGCGGAATATTTTAACACCCACGCACTTTTCTTATAGCACACTGTTAGTGTCCTATGGATACTGTTTGTTGAAACGCTCAGTAGTTCTAGGTTGTAAGTTGACACTCTGTTTAAAACCCGACTCATGAACACAAACGGTTTAAAAAAATGCCATTAAACCGTTTAAGCTTTTGTAGATGAAAGTCAGATTCTCATTTCTAGCAAAGCCAAAGTATCCATGAAATTGGGTGCCCTAATAATGGATTTCCAGACTGAAAGGGTAAAAATATGTACTTTGCCAATTATGCACTTGATTTATGCTGAAATGAAACTGAAGAAATGTGTTTTGTGTGAATTAATGAATTTACTAAGATATAAAATTGATTTGTAATATTTTATCGGTCTTCTAGTAAATGATAATTGTAGATTTGTAGACTAACAATTTGAACAAACTTTTATCTCACCTTTACCCAAGTGAAACCGTTGAACCAGCTTTGAGAGAAAATTGACTTTCAGGAGAAATAACTTTTCTTCATTTGTTCCCTCGGTATTAAGGTCGCGTCCAGCCAACGCGAAAAGGTTAAGAAGAAGGGTTTGGCTCGTGGGCTCTGCGTTAATCCTTTCCTATTGTTATAGGATTAGTGGTCTCGCTCGCTCAAGTTTTGTCCCTTAATTTTAGGACCAGGTAAAAAACTGAAGTTCAGTGTTGCCGATGTTGCATGTGTTTACATTTAGTTAATAATACTAACTTACTGCTACGTAGTACACTACAAGCCATAACTGCCTCATTACGCGTACAATATGAAAATGTGTGCACTTTTATTTATTTAGCTGTAACACTAGATAGTTATACAAAATTAAACATTGAAAATTAGTATACTATTGGTAAACACAATACACTCAGCTGATTCCAATGTTTTGCTTTTCAATATTTTGTATTTAATTAAGTAAATTACATGTAATCTAATTGAAAAAGCATCACTACAAGTTTTTACTTTACATCATATAAGCAAAATAAATAAGGCGAGTATAAATAAAATGTTATGTGGAACTGAGACATTGGATCAGAAAATAAATACTAATATAACTGAATTGTAGCAATTACTAATGCAGTAAAACATTTTGTACTAACCAAGCAACTACAGTAACAATGGTTAAAAAATTATAAAGTAATCTAAAATATTTTGAAAAGTCGCTTTTCAAAATCCAAAAGCTATTCATAATATATTTGACGGACAGAGTCTGCTAACTTTTTCCATGTAGGCTTCTAGGGTTATCTCATTGTTAAGCAATTCAAGTTTGTGACGATTAAAATGAACTTCACGATTAAGTACTTTACGTCTCACAACGGTTACCAGCATATCACGTAATGCAAGCTCAATTTTTAACGAAATATATTGCTGATCGTCTTTGAAATTAAGTGCCAGAAATTAGGATGACTTGTGTTCACAAAGCTATTTATTCTACTATGCCAGGATTCCACTGCGTTCGTTGTCCTATGTTCTTCAGTGTCGAAATGGTTCCAAATACTCCTAAACATTCATTAAGTGTTTAAAATACACTATGAGTAATGAAAGTCTTAATTTCAAAAGCAAAAGAATAACAATATTGTAAAATGAATTACAACCTATGAAAACGAGCGCCCAGGTCATCTAACCACGTTTCAACCACGTAATCCATCAAATTGACAATATTCGGATGATTTGGCACATCTGAATTCAATATTAGCCAAGCATCATCTAGATTTTCAAGAGGAACTAACGGTAGAGTAATTAGCTGCCTTATCCATTTTTTTAGTGCAGAATCTTGAGAATAAGCTCTTTTGATTCCTAAATTTTGCACTTTCCTCCAAATTGATTGGGCAAAATGAAAAAAGCAACCATTAATATTTGTAGATGGCAAAACTGACTTAATTGCACTTATGGCTGCAATTTCGAAATCCAGTTGCATTGTTGCTGGATTAAAAAGCATTTGATTTTCGGAAGCGAGATGTATGATGATTTGCAGTAATCTTACATATGTTTTTGTTGACATGTCGGCAAGAAGACAGTATAATAAAGGGAATATCTGGGACATTAAAATTAATTTAAATCAAACAGTAACATTATATCAATGTATTACAGTGCATTCGTGAGTAGTTGGAATTGGGACGGTAGAATTCATTAAAATTATTATTATGAACTCTGGTTTTATGACGCAATTGTACAATGGGTACGGTAAACGAGAATGGGATAGGTAAATAGAGCAATACCGCTAATATAGGTATTGCATAAATTTGAGACGAATCTGTTGAACGAAAAGTGAAAAATTATTTCATTGAAGAATGTTATTCTTTGATAGGGGAAAGTATCTTATGACTATTCACAATCTACGGGTTAGCTGATTAAGATACGGATGGGATTGCTGATATGGATTCATCTAGGCTATGTATCGCTGAAGTATAACCAGAAAATATAAACAGCACGTATATTTTCAAAGAGTAAAGACAAATACTTTTCAAGTAGAAATACTAAAATAGGAATAATGACTAGATATCCTAGGACACGGAAAATTGCCCCGATTTTCATGTCAAAACTAAGGCTACGAACTTCCCCCTCAGATTGCTTTTCTTTTGCGAAGTATCTGGATACCTTAGGCTCGAAAAAATGGAGTTGTCGCCAAAGGTCGAGTAGTCCCATTTCATTCAGTTCTTGGACAACATTCAGAAGTTCATGCCGAAAACATCCATAAAATATCCATGAAAGGGGTAGACGTTTTGCAGACTCTATTGTTTTGAAACATTTCATTAGAGAAAACTTTTGTTGGAAATAGTAAATCTTTGATGACTCAGAATTAGTACTCAATTCTTTAACAAACAGTTTAAGTCTTGTGTCTGACAAACACAAATCGGTTATATTACGGTGTGAAGTCACATTAAACTTATCAGTATCATAAAAATAAACACTCGAGTTTCCTTTGTCCGCTATGCCATATTGGGCGAAATAAGGCTGGACAGCAAAATTACTACGGTTTTGAGACATTCCATTTAGATGTCCAATGACAGAAACTATTTTATAATCATTTTGAATTAGTTCACGGAAATTGTTCATTATCTTTTTGTCCACAGGAGCAACAACTTCAGTGGTGATGTAGCTTTCATGTATGTATGTTGTATGAGGTTCCCCTACACTACAGAGTGCAGGATCTGTGCGCATTCCACTAGTGGGAACATTGCAAACTCCTCTTAACATTTGGCATTGTTGTTAGTTAATGCCGAGAGGTCAAAGGCTGTCATTTAAATGGATTCATAGCTTCACTACTAAGTTAGGTCTCTAGCCCGGCGCTCATAGGCCAGTCCCCCACAGGCAGCTTATCCATCTTTCCATTAGTGCATCGCACAAACAACCTCTGGCCTTATACCCCAAGCGGGATTCGAACCCACCATTTGCAGCGGACATAGAGATTGATTATTCGCATACGCCGCCTAGCCAGATGTGCTTGGGTGATGTAGCTTTCATACTCGGTTACAAGAATATTTAAGGGTAAATTTTAATGTGTCTTTATGAAAAAGGAATTTTTCTGTATGACAATGTAAATTTTCTGTATAAATTAAGAATTCTGTACGTCATGTAAATTTTCTTTATGTGACGTAATTTTTCTTTATGCATTTAGTTTTTCGGTAGATGGTAAGCCATGCAAGCTTGCGTTCCCTTGCTTGCTTGCCTTAATGAGACAAAAGATAAGGTAATTATGTAAACTACGTAAGATAAGCATCTGCTAAACAGTTCGGATATTCAAGTAAATTATTGTAAAGAAATCATTCCTTTGGTGTGGTCAACTGAGAAACAATCATGGCTTTCCAAAACTTACGGGCAAATTAAGCAAAAGGCAATCCACTCATTATTCAGAGCTCACCTGAAAACAATGCTAATACGTTGTTCTTTGCTGCTAAAAAATCTACAAAAGTGACTACAGCTAAGGTGGATGCATTATCAACACCCCTACGTCATACCAAATGGAAGGTTTGCAATGACTACATTAAATGTGAATTCACCGTTTGGAAAGCGACATTCTATCCAAATAATTGGCTGACTTCCATGTGTACTTGCCCTTCCTATCAAAAAGATTCAATATGCAAACACATAATTGCCATTGCAGCAATGAAAAACAAATTAAAATTTTCTCCAGCAGTCAAACGTGTTCCACTTGGACAGAAAAGGAAACAAGGAAGACCAAAGGTGTATACTAAAGCGTTACTCAATAAACATTTACTTTTACTTAAAAGGTACATAATATGGCTTACCATTACTATACCGAAAAACTAAATGCATAAAGAAATATTACCTGATATAAAGAAAATTTACATGACGTACAGAATTCTTAATTTATACAGAAAATTTACATTGTCATACAGAAAAATTCCTTTTTCATAAAGACACATTAAATCATGGCCAATATTTAACACCAAACACAGAATTCCATACAAGAGGAATTTCCTTTGGTTGTGGTTTTGGCGGAGAAGAATGGCAATGGGGGAAAGGAAGAAGTTACAGATAGATTCAAATGTCAGTTTTTGTTTTGAGAATCGAAATATTAGTGCATTGCCAAAAAGACAACAGATTAGCAATAATAACCATGTACTCAAGTCCATTATGGATATCCAGATAGACAGCGGCTTATCGTAATACGTCTCTTTGTCTACACAATAGACGAATCTATATTCTCCAGGAAATGTTAAATAAGTAACCTTTGTCTTTCTGTAGTAAAATACATCTAATTGAGTCGTTTCCGGAAGTATCCTGCCACAAATGCGAGTTCCAGTACCATCCTTAATATAACTTTTGTATACCAGCGTGAAATTTAAATAGTCAGCCATTACTTCCAAGAGTGGATACCGTACATAACTTCCAATGCATTTCTTGAATATTCCTTTGTTAATAAGAAAATATGGCGACGAAGCACATTCCCGTCTACTATAAAGATCATTTCTTGCCCTATGAAAAACAATAGTAAAAATACGTATTTTATGAAGACTTCTATGTAAGCCTTTCGTTGTTACTTCTTTCTGTTGTTCTTGTGTTGTAATATCAATCCTTGCAAACTCTTTGGTGAATATTGACACTGTTAGTACTTCAATGTCGTCCTTAGAATTGATGACCATAAAATAAACTGCATTTGTCAATTTCCAGTTAAGTTGATCCACAAAGCTGTCGTTGATTTCATTAAAACGATTCTTTGTACTAATTATTAGAAACTTGTCGTTTGGTCGATCCACTGCTCTGCCAAATACAGCAGGGAATGTACTAATTCTTTGAATTTCCTCCTCAGGCGGTTCCACAATTGTTAGGATATTACCATTTGTGTTTAACAACGTACTTGGGTATTCATGTGCTCCTTTGTCATTAGCATACCATTTCGTTGGATTAAAAGTTGCTGCAACAATTATGGTTCTTGGTGAGAATATAATTTCTTTAAAGACATAATCCATCAAATCACTTGGAAATAAAACAATGTCAAAATGATAATTTGCATGTGGTGACGATAGAATTTGACTCTCAATACTGAAAATATACACAGAAAGCAGAATAGCCGGGATATATTTTTTATGTGAAGCCATAACTGCAATCTCCTAACTGTAAGCAATTTTAATTGGAGTAGAAATTTTGAATTTCCAAAATTATTAATAATATTGGTGTAGCAGCTGCATTTTATTTTTGGATACAGTTATTTAAATAGGGAATCTTGATAACAATTGTGAGATGCTTTGTTCAAAGTTTTTTACCCATCGGGTATGCATGTAAGGATGGGCCAAGTTTGACAACTTTAAATGCTTTAATTTTTGCCAAAATTTCGAAGTCGATTTTTGCTAAATTGCAACTTCATATTTGCAATTTTTATTCAGAACCATTGAGACATCACGGTTTACTGTCATGCAGTACCAGATAGAAATGCTCAATACTGACAGACTTCAATATATAACCCCGATGTTGGGCACTGAATGCAAAAAAAATCGAACTAAGATTTTGGAAATAAGGTAAGATTGTCCAAGCTATTTTTGTTTCTCAAATGTTGCATTTAGCAGTTTACAAAAAAATAATTCACTGTTGTGCTTAAAGCATATCACTACTATGCCACCACATAAGAAAAACACTTTTGTTACGTTGTGTAAGAGAAATCCCAATATTGTTTCTGTAAAGTTTTGGTGCAGACGGAACTTTAGAGGAAACGTTTGATATAATATTCTGTAAGACGCCAGCTCAAAGAGACAAAATTAAAGTAAATCGATTGGAAAACTTTATAGTCTTACTATTTCTTTTATTTGAGTGAAATTTAAATTGTTTAGAGGTAAATGGAACTAACTGCGAGCTTACGTAGATTGCATTCGAAAAATTATTAGTCTTACCATATATTCTCCGATTGCGTACCAACTTCTAATTTGCTTTCTATGGTTGGCGATAGAACCTAAAGAAATGGATTATTAAATGATGCATACCTTTACTGGAAACATTTGTCCACCTTTCTGTAGGCATCTAAAGTTCTATACTTATTTGTCTAACCGATTAATATAGGTTTTAAGGAATAACCCCGAGAACTTTCGCAGCAATTACCAAAAACTTATTTTTAAAATTGTCTCCAAATAACTCCCAAATTCTATGACTTTAAAAGAACGTACATAGTTCTAAAAAATGCCAAAAAAAATCTGGAAAAATTCTCTATTGAACCTGAAATCGCATTTTTGGGTTTTCATCCTCGAAAGGTGAAATAAAACTGGAAAGGCATTTCTCCAATGTATTTCTTCTACTCCAAATAATGTCAAATTTTGGCCTTATAATTTTTTTCTTTAAATCTGGTTTTCAGGTTCGGTACAGATATATGAGTAGACTTCTAATATGAAAAATTAATTACTCCATTTTACGCCGTTCTCCTGGAATCAGAAATTTTCCTTCAGGCAACCCTTCTTTAAGCAGTTTACAGAAAATACCGCACACTACTGTACTTAAAGCAGATCACTATTTGTATATCCCTAGCCTTACATATCCTATAAGAAAACACTTTTACATTATGTAAGAAAAATCTCTATATATTGCTTCTTTAAGTTTTAGTTTCTTTCTGTATTTGAGAGAAGAGTTAGGCTATAATATTCTGCAGGTCGCCAGTTCAAAGAGACAGAAGTCCAGTTGCGTAGTTGCGAAACAAAAACAAACTTATATAAGTATATCCATTGGACTACTTTATGGAGTCTTACGATTTCTGAAGTGCTATTTTATTTGCTTAAGGCTTAATTTATTTAGAGGAATGTCGAACTAACTGCGAAGTTACTTAGACTGGATGCGAAACTTACATTGTAGGTTTATAGTTTTATCTTTATTATACTATTCAATTTCATACTGTCTTCTACTTCTTCAGTTTCTTTGGTTAGATAGAACCTAGACAGAGGTTATTAAATCATGCATGACTTTACTGGAAACCTTTAGCTTTCATTCAATAGAACGGAACGTCTGAACTTCTGTTTGTCAAATCCAATATTCGTGCAAATATCACGACACTCTTTCTATGGTACTTTTTCAGAATACAGAGCTTTTAAGCTAATAGTATCCATAGGATATCTTAAAGGAAAATATCATAGTGTGTGCGTCCGTTACTTTTGATTTCCCACGTCAAGCCAAAAGCGGATAATTTAAGCACCAATTTACTTACTTATACACTGTAAGTGTCCTATGGATACTATTAGCTGAAACACTTAGTATTCCTAGGTTGTAAGTTAACATTTTTTTAAAACCGCAGTCTTGAACACATACAGCTTAAACATGTAAGCTTATGTAGAAGAAAGACAGATTCTAACTAAGGAAAGCCAATAATGAGAATATATGTACTTCGCCAATTGTACATTTGATTTATGCTTAAATAAAATTGAAGACATGTGTGTAGGGTGAATTAATTTATTTAATGCAATAATGCAATAATTAATGGTTAAATCAACGCAGAATACATTACATTGTGTTGCTACATCAATTCGTACAGAAAAATGCTGATTTAGAATTTCATTGCTTGCTTTTACTCTAAAAAAGCAAATAAAGCAATAAAAGTTGCTTTTTTATTCCTTGAGATGCACATAACCCTGCGCTGATGAAAAAATTAGGAATAGTAGTCCTACTTCCTACTAGAGTTATATTTGACTACAGAAGATCCGTTTTATTACCCCTTTCATTACATTTCCGGTTCATTAAGTTATCAAATGTAGTAGTTTTAACACAAATCCTATTTTATTTTGACAATTGAATTATGATAAGGCTTCGGAGTGCTTGCCGACTATGAAAAGAAGGATTTTGTTAAAGAGACTTAAAAATTAAGAGACAGCTGAAACCTTTTATCAAACTCAACAGATATTTATTGCAACTTAAGTATTTTGTATTTCAGCAACTTCTACTGCTTCCATGATGACACAAGCAATACTTTTGGTTCCTGTCACCACAATATGAATATCGAAATTTGAGTGCAGTGCAAACTTCATCACAACTTCCTTCGCTGGTTCCATTTACCGGAGTGTACCCTCCGCAATGCAAATCAAGGATTTGCCAATCTTCGGGCAACTTTTGACAGCTTTCTGCCGGAGGTTGGTTTTCGTATTCGACGGCGTCGGGTGAGCAAAATGTAATCTAAAAAATGAAAATTACGTTTACCTGAATTAGTTTCTGTGGAAATTGTTTTATCGAGAAAAGTACGCCAAAATATATACTTACTGTCCACATTGTGGCAATCAAAATAAATACAAAAATAGCGGAGTGAAATTTAAACATTATTTCGGTTCTTTTATCTCAAGGTAAAGCTGATCTGTGAAATGTCTTTGAAAGAATAAATTATTTACGTTGCCTCCGATCCTCTTTATATACAAGAAACGAGAAGATTATGTCCCTAATTTTCCAGGTAACGTTACGAACTTTATTCAGGGTGACCTAAAGGTATATGTGGAGCTGTAATACTGACCTTCTGCTGTTAATGACATTTATTGTTAAAGGATGGACGACATCAGACATCGTTTGTAGTCTAAATACCGGTTCACTACTGCAAGTAATAAAATACAAGTGAGACTTTTGATTTGGGTCACCGACACTGAATTTGTTGCACGCTAGAAACAATTGCGACAACCAGTATTTCCATTTAGGCATGGTGACTAGTTCTTGTCTATGCACCAAAACCTGCAGAATCAGAACCTATTTTCCAGGAAATAAGTTTTATACCTAATAAATAATACATTTCCCTACAAAAGTAGTAATAATTTGCCCAACAAAAAATATTCTAGTCTCTTTATAAATTTAATAATACATTTACCTCAAGTTTCCAAGATTAAGAATCTCGCAAAAATACTAATAACAGCAATTCAATGTATTGTATTAATAAACATTATTGTATTTTTGTTGGGAGTATTATTATTTTCTAGGTGGATGTAGTATTTTCTGTTACCAAAAGGAAAGCTGTGTACGCTACTATCTAAATCTAAAGGCTTTAGTCAGTCATAAGGTCATAACAGTAAAAGTCAATCGTATGACCAACTTTTATTTGCTGCATTAGTAATCCAATTTATTTCGAGATGCAATATTTGCATTTAGAAACTTGTACGGACAGGATTTCTATGATTTCCGATGAGTGACGAATTTTTACAGTAACAGTAACGAAGAAGTATAAAATGAAGAAGTGGTCAGACTTTGAAATTAGTTTTGCTTTTCGATAAAATCGTACCCCTGTCTTTAAAAAGTAGTCTTCAGAATATTCATTCACAATGGTTAAACTTTGCTCTCTGTTGCTATTCCTTTCGGTAGTAGCAGCATTATGTATTGTAAGTTTCATTTATTGTCTTGCATCAATGTGAAAAATTAATTTTAACCGTAATGCTTTTGTGTTTATTTTTCCAGACTGAAATTTCGTCCGATAGTGTCCCTAGAATTCAGGTACCCCCATTGGATGGCAATGAGGCTTGTCGAAAAATGCCTTCAAACTGGGAAAGCATTAATTTACAATGCGGAGGCTACGGTCATGAAGATGGCTCATGCGGAAAAGTTTGTAGCGCCTTAAGATTTAGTTTTGCACATTGCGGGACGCAAAAGTATTGCTTGTGTCATAATGGACCACGCAGTCAATGCTATTCCAATTCTCCTCGACCTCCAGTTGCACATCCAATAGCTCCAGCTCCCTTTCCTGAATATGTGAGTTCTGAGAATTGACTATTTTCCATATGTAAGGCATTACATGTAGAACTAATTACGCATCCTCAAACAAAGTAAACAGTACTTGAAATAAATTTTACTGACTGAAATTCTCAATTTATCCATAAATATAATTACGGGAAATGTTACAATGTATTTATTGTTATTATTTGCAAAAATGTACTAAAAATACTTTTTATATCCTTGTGAAATTTTACAGTAATCTATTTTTATTTTTATAGCCTGAAGGTGAAGATGCTCACTTTCCTAAAGTACCGACTACAGATAGTGGAGCCTGTCGAAAAGTACCTGCAGACTGGCAAAGCATCAATTTGCATTGTGGAGGCTACAGTAGTGTAGATAACTCATGCCATAAAGTTTGTGAATCTTTAAGATTTAGTGCTGGATATTGTGGAACTCAGAAGTATTGTTTGTGTCACGATAGGCATCCTAGCCAATGTTTATATGAAGTAATATCATAGCCTACTAGTATAGCAGTAGGCTATGGTAATATATCGGAAATAAAAAAATCATTCGATTTCACAATGCCAACTAGATGTTCAAGTCCGTTTACTTCTTTCTTTTCATACGCTGCACGACAACGTAAAAATACAAATTTACTTTTTGAAACAATGAAAATCTTTTATTGTAACCCAAGTGTTTCATGTATTCATATTAACGTATCAAAAGACAAAGCATACACTTGAAATAATTTTTAATGACGGTACTTTTCACATATATACGCTTATGGACTATATACTGGACAACGCAGCCAATACTAAAATAATTCCTAAAATAAATTATGTATTTGCACTTTACAAATTCGCACAATAATTCTTGTAATTATTTCTTTCATTTCATGGCAAACAATAATGGTTCTGCAAACTGAACTTATTACAACTGCGAAAAACCGTATTTTAGCTTTCCTATTGCTTTTATTATGACATGTAACACAAACAGTACATTTGGTCATCGGTACACAATAGAAATATGTAAATTGTAAAACAACACATATGGCTTCCTCGATTTATTTGTCGAGCTCGAGCTTATAGTGTACAATAAATATCACTTAGATTAGATTGAGATTTTATGAGGGGTCAAATTTACCATCTGAGCACAAAGGAGCAACAAGTAGCGCACTAAACTTCAGCATTTTAAAAACAATGAAAACTATTTGAAATGTTTGCGTGGTACCGTATTTCTCAAATAAAAGTAAGCAAAAACATGAAATTTAGCATCGAGGTACGTACCAAGGCACGTATGGAGACAAAACTCAACTGTGCATATTTCCAAGATGCGAACGTAATCCTGCCCTTATGAAAAAATCGGAAAAAGTCAATAATTGCAATATTAAGGCTGCATCTACCCATTTACATTGCAAATCTAAATTCCATGTAACTCGTATAATTGGCCGAATTTGAATTAGGTGTAGCTACTCTGACATTTTCCAACTCTTTACCGAGGGACCACAGAGCTTCAAATTTTTAAATTCCCTAAAATATAACTTTTATTCGAATTTGAAAAGCTAAAATCACAAAAATTTGTTCCTATCCTTATAACATGGTGAGACAGAAAAAACGTGGTGGTTATTGTAAATGAAGATATATTTTCAAAAAACAAAGACTGTGGTCCCTACATATTTTTGTCCTCTTTTCGAATTTGCAAATCATGATCTTCCAAAGGTTCAAAAAATCCTCAAATATGGATTTTTGAAAATTACATTGAAAATCGAAGCCAATGAGGATTATTACTCAATGACTTTGGGATTTCGGGGAAACCTGAAATGAGACTTATTTGTACATAATATGGTGGAATGAAATGAGTAAATAAATACAGCTTACACAGCTGCTTTTTGTTTACTATTTTTTCAATTGTGGTAGACACACGCTTTATGATTATCTTTCATTCAAAGTCATTTCTTCATCACAGAATTTAGAATCCGCTCTCAAGGGTTAAAAGCAGCCTTAAATGATTCATGCTGCGAAGAGAATCAAAATCCTATTTTGTTTTGATATTTGACAATCTGAATGGATATTTATTCAAACTTTGACAAATCTATATTTTATTTAGCATCCTCTACTGCTTCCTTGATGGCACAAACAATATTTTTGATTACGGTCACCACAATATGAATATTGAAATTTTAGTTTCGTACAAACGTCATCACAGCTTCCGTCCCTGGACCCTGTATGAGTACTGTAACCTCCGCAATACAAATTAAGTGACTCCCACTCTTCAGGCACTCTTTGGCATGCTTCTGTCGGCGGTTGAGGCTGTCTTATAATACCTTGGGCTGAACAAATTGTAATCTGAGAAATTGAAATCACATTTTAAATATATGACTATATTAGTTGCTGTAAAAATTGTATTATCAAAAAAACAGTAAAACAAACACTTACGGTTGTTGCAACCAAAAGAAGGACAAAGGCAGCAAACATTTTCATTTTTATTTCAGTAATTTTATCTCAAGTCACAGTGGATGTGAAACCTTTTTGAGTGAATAGTATTTGTTTCGTTTTTAACCATCTATTTATACAAACGATATCTCTGCAAAGTGAGAACAATATTCTTACGATTTCTACTTACTTTCACTTACACTTACATTTCCATTTCCTGGAAAAGTGTATGTAATTATCGTAGAGCAATTCGAATTCGATATTGGTATATTGAAAATGCTGATCCTGTGCCTATTGATCCTAACCTACTGGGTTAGGGTATGGGTAAAATTAAAAAGATTTTGTAGCACGAATAAATCTACAGTGAAGGGCCTAAGTCACGCACCATAGGGAAATAACATTGGGTTTGGGGAACAAGTCACGCATCATAGGAAAATGCATGTAGTGTTTGAAGATGCCTCTGAAACAGTTTGAAAGGTATTTTCAAACATCGTACCTAGTGGCATTTCCCTATGGTGCGTGACTTAGGCCCTTCACTGTATAAATACTGGTTTACAGCATGAGAGGTCTTCACCGCTGCTAATTATTTTGGTCATCGACACTGACACTTTGATACAATTGCGACAACCTGTATTTCCATTAGGTATGGTGACCAGTTCATACTTTCTATTCAATCCGCTACTACATCATGCAGATAAAGTTTTCATTTCTGTTGTGGAAATCAATAAATTAGGTGTATTTAATATTTCCTAGTAGCAAAATCTAAAGAAAGCTGTTTATAACTAAAAGCCACACTACCTTTCACAAAAGTTTAATGTCTGCCAATTCATTTTGATGTAAAATCTTTTTTCTTGGAAACTAGTGCGCGGACAGCATTTCTATAATTTCCCAGTAACTCATTTTTATAGTTGTAATTTGTTATATAAAAGTGAACATACTTTCGATGCGTGAAATCAGTTTTAGTTGTCGGGAAAAGTACACATTAAAGGTTGATATCGGAATATACATTCACAATGGTTAAACTTTGCTCAATGAAATTTGTGTTACTTTCGGTAGTAGCAGCATTATGTATTACAGTAAGGGTATTTGCACTTTTTTGTATCATTGGGAACAATTATTAATTATTACAGCATTTCTTCTGTTTTATTTTTTCAGACTGCAATTGCAGATCCTCCTGTAAGAGTTGGAAAGCCCCCAGTTGAAGCTTGTCGAAAAATGCCTTCAAATTGGGAAAGCATTGATTTACATTGCGGAGGCTACAGTCGTGCGGATCAATCCTGCCAAAAAGTTTGTGGAGCTTTAAGATTTCAAGGTGCATATTGTGGGAAGCAAAAATATTGTTTGTGCCATAATGGACCCCGCAGCCAATGCGATTTCAATAATCATGACCGTTTTCCTTGATTTCAATTAACCATTTTCCATACTTTGTAATTTAGATTATGGTTAGTTTCTATTATAGCTACTCATTCCTGAAATAAATAATTGATTTCGATTTTGGTCATGTCCGTATACTATTTCAATTCATACTGCTGCACTAAATATAATGCTGGATATAAAAATGTAATAGTTTTTAAACTATTGGAATAATTTAGTTTATTTTAGGCATTGCAGGCTCGAAGTTTATAGAATCATTAGACAAAGCATGAAGTACTTATGATTTAATTTAATTCGAATTTACAATGTCAATTGTTCATATCCGTAATCTTCTTTCTTTTCATTCGCTGCACAACAATGTAAAAATAAATATTACTATTTAAAACAATGGAAACCTTTTTATTTTAGCCTACGTATTTCAAGTATGAACTTTACGTATCTTCGGACTATGCATGCATATTAAATAATTTTAATGACGGTAAAAATTCTGAAATTTTATTTAAATTTGCCAGAAAACGTTAACATTTATTTATTATTCCTTTCAAAAATGCGTTTTAATTATTTTCAATCCAATAACTTTTAAGTGTATTAATACTTCGTATATCAAAAGCTACAGAAAGCTACTCATAATTCATTTCAAACACTTCATTTCACAAGTCAAATTCAAAAGTCATCGCAGTAACATTCCCGTCTAATACCATTTTTATTATCTGAATCTCCAGTCAATAGTAATACGTGGGCCGTATTATTGAATTGACAAATAGCCTTATGTAAAACCTATCGGATAACCCGTTGACAGAAAACCTTACACTGTCCCTCATAATAAGGCAGAAGACCAGTCGCGGATAGAACAAACATAATATGTACCAATTTCTCTTACTAATAAAATACTATTTATTCCAAATAAAATAACAACTATTACAGCAAAGTTGTGGCATCTGTAATACTAGGAAAAGACTATTCTTTAAAAGTTTTTTCGTTAAATTTCAAGGGTGAAGTACAATTTCTTCCGTCTTTAGGCTTGTTAAATTATTAAGTGCGGTTCCTGGAGGTTGTCTCCTCTCTCTGCTATTACAATGTGAATCCCATTCGTCAAACAATATGCCGCGAGAAACGACTTTTCAGTTCATAGTCTTTTAGAGAAATCTTAGAGAATAAGACAAATTCTTTGCTAAATCTAATGAAGAACCCTATTAAACATGTTTAGATTGCATTGGCTCATAAACTAACAAAGAAAACACAAAGATATATGGGTTATGTTTTGCAAAACAACCGGAAAGTATAAACGGCACGTATAGGTATATTTTGAAGGAGTAAAGCCAAACATTTTTCAAGTAGAAAAATAATAAAGGGAATAATGACCAGATATCCAAGTACATTAAAAATTGCACCAATTTTCATGTCAAAGCTAAGGCTCCGAAATTCCCCTTCAGATTGCTTTTCTTTCTCGAAATATCTGGATATCTTAGGGTTGAAATAATCGAGTCGTCGCCAAATGTCGAGCATTCCCATTTCATTCAGTTCTTGGACAACATTCAGAAGTTCATGGCGAAAACATCCATTGAACATCCATGAAAAAGGTTCACGATTTGCACGCTCTCTTGTTTTTAAGCATTTCAATGAGGGAAGTCTTTGTTTTATAGAATAAAAAAGGTATGATCCTGAATTAGAATCACTGTCTTGAAAAAAGAGTTTAAGTTTCGTGTCTGACAAACAAGATTGGAAGACATCACCAAATGAAGGCACATTAACTTTATCAGTATCATAAAAATAAACACTTGAGTTTTGTTTGTCAGCAATACCATATTGCACGAAGTAAGGATGCATAGCATAATAGCCGCCACGTTGGCTCATTCCTCCAATTAATTGCCCAATGACAGAAACTATTTTATATTCGTTTTGAATTAGTTCACGGAAATTCTTCATTCTCTTTTTGTCCACAGGAGCAATAACTTCAGTTGTGATGTATTCTTCGTACTGAATTACAAGAAAATTTACCATTAAGGACAAATAAATTGCATAGAAAAAGAGTTTCCTTTGATTGTGATGTTGGTGTAGAAGAATGGCAATGGCGGAAAGGAAGAAGTTACTAATAGATTCAAATGTCAGTTTTTGTTTTGAGAATCGAAATATTAGTGCATTGCCTAAAAGACAACAGATTAGCAATAATAGCCATGTACTCACGTCCATTATGCTTATCCAGATAGACAGCGGTTTTTCGTGATAGCTTTCTTTGTCTACACAGTAGATGAATGCAATATTTCCAGGAAAAGTTAAATATACAACTCTAGTCTTCATGTACTGAAATAAATGTAGGTAAGAGTGTTCCGGAGATATCCAACCACAAAAATGATTTCCAGGAGCACCCGTGTTACTACTCTTGTAGACAGCAGTGAAATTCAGATATTCAGCCATTACTTCCAAGAGTGGATACCCTGCACCGCGCACCGTTTAGGCACTCCTTAAGTATTCTTTTATTAATAAGAAAGTATGGCGACGAGGCACATTCCGGTCTTATATAATATTTGTTCTCCCGCATTGAAAAGTCTCTTATATACAAGGAAAGGACTTTTATGAAGATTTCTTTGTAAGCCTCCTCTCTGTAGTCCTTGTGATGTTGTGAAATCAGTTCTTGCAAACTCCTTGGTGAAGTGACACTGTTAGTACTTCAATGTCGTCCTTAGAATTGATGACCATAAAATAAATTACATTTGTCAATCTCCGGTAAAGTTGGTCGACGAAGTAGTCTTTGATTTCATTAAAGTGATGCATAGTACTAATTATGAGAAATTTATCGTTTGGTCGACCCCATTCTCGCCCAAATATATCAGGGAAAGTTGAAAAATGTCTAATTATTTCCCCAGGTGGTTCCACTACTGTCAAGATATTCCCATTTGTGTTTGACAATGAACTTGGGTATTCATTTTCTCCTTTGAAATTAGCAAACCAATTCTTTTCATTAAGGGTTGCTACGAAAATTATTGTTCGTGGTGAGAATATAATTTTCTCAAAGATATAATCCATCAAATCACTTGGATATAGAACAATGTCAAAATCATTATTTGATGACTGTAGAATATGACATTCTGTACTGAAAATATAAATAGAGAGCAAAATAACTGTGATGTATTTTTGATTTGAAGCCATAACTGTAATTTCGTGATCTCTATGTCTTAAAATGTGAAAATGAACTTGCAAATTTCCTAAAATTTCATTAATATTGGTCCACCTATTGTATTTTAGTTTTTCAAGCAATTAATCTGCCAGTTACACTATAGAAATGCTTGAAGAACATATAAGGAGACTCCATTATGAATTCCCTTTCGGGTTTTCCCAGCAATATTGACTGACTTCAATACATAAGACAGAAAGTTTTGTTCCAGACGGTGTTTGAGAGAAAACCTTGTGATAAAATCTGTAAGACGCCAGTTCAAGGAGACAAAAGTCGAGTTTCGCATAGATACGTAGGCAAAACAAACTTACAGAAGAATCGCCATTGGACAATTTTACAGTCTTACGATCTCTTGCGTGACATTTTATTTGCTTAACGCTTACATATTGAGTAAGTCGAACAAACCACGAATTGACTTAAACTGGCCTCCAATTCCACACAACATTAGATTTATCATACATTAGGGGGTTTCAACGCTGATTCTCTTTTTTCTCTTTTGTTTCTCATTTGACTTTTTTCTCATTTTTCTCCATAAATATCTTCTGAGCATGCCTCACTACTCTTCTTACTCTACTTCGTGTGCTCAAATTAAAACATCAAATTTACACGCTTATTTTTTTCTTTCGCATGCTTTTTTTTGAATTCTCAAATGACCGCAGTGGGAGACATCCCAATTAGAAAAACATGCACATTATTGTTTAAGGGGTCGATTGCACAGGGGTCGACTCCCCTTAAGCAACAAGGTTTCCCCATCTAATCGGTATTACCACAAAGGCTACAGGTTTTTCCGGATTATTAAGCAGTTCCTGACATCGAAAACAGAAAAGGCTACTTTTTTCTTATTTAACTTTTTCTCTTTTCCTTCTCTTCTGTTTTCGCTGAAACCCCATATTATTATTCTCCAATTACGTATAGACTTCTATTCTTTTCTCTTGTTGTTAAATACAACGTAGACATGGATTACTACAATATTCATGACTGTATTGGAGACCTGCTTAAATGTCACGCAGGCAAATGTGCTACTCTTTCGTTGGTATTTTTCAGAATAGTTCAAAGTTAAAACTATTTAAAACTCGAAATTTGAACATAAGCAGATTATTAAGCACTCAATATTAAATCGATTAAGCTGAAGTTCATGGCAAACCGATTCTTTCTTTCAGAAAAATCTTTTCATTTATGTAATTGGATTCCCCAATAAAGGATACTGATATGATGAAAATGTGCCGTTATTGTCAATTGCTCATTTGATTTATGCTGGACGGAAGGGATGAGTTCATGTAATAAATAATAAATTTTTAAGTTGAAACTACTATACACTACTATATAAACTTCTACTAAATGCTAATTGTAGACTAACAATTTGTACCCACTTTTGCCGCATTTTCCCCAAGTGTTACCGCTATTTTTCTCTTTGAGAAAATTGAAACAATTAACTCATTCAGTATACACAATATGGTTTCAGGAGAAGTATCTGTTCTTCGTTTTTCGCCCGGTATTTGCATATGACATCAAAATCAACATATTACTGCTTTCGTGAACAGTTGGAACAAAATATAAAAAAATTATTTTATTGAATAATATTATTCTTTGACAAGAGATAGTATTCTTCTCACTGTACAACATCTTCGGGTTAGCTGATTAAGGTATGGATGTCGTTGCTGAAGGCTATATCTACAGGGTGTAACAGACCTAATGTACCCATAAGTAGCGGCGGAACCGGGTGTAGTACAGAAAAGTCGTTCACACAATTTGAAAGAGGGAACAAAATTACATTGATGCCCAGATTTTCATCAACTTATCTTATCGGGTTCGCTTTCACCAGCCATTCTTCTGAAAAAATGAGATTCTTCCTAATTTTTGGGCGGAATGATTCACTATTGTTCTAAATTTTCATGCGAATATCTAAACAATAGGATTGTTATTCTGCCACTTAAAACTGATCATCAGTAATCCGTGTGACTCTCCCTGCTCTCCTAATACCGTACAGACCCATATGAAATGACTGCAAAAGTGATTCAAATATCGTCGTGTCGCTTTTCATCTCGCCAGTACCGAAGTTAGTCTATTAGTTACAATACTCTACTGAAAATAAAAATAGTGAACTTACCCCAAAATATAGCAAAACATTACAAATTACAATATATTTGCACAGTGAAAATATTGATTCCATTTTAGAAAGCATTGAAAATTTTACAACAATTTTATACACTCTAAATAAAATGAAAGTATTCAGTTTACAACTGCGAAATGAGAGATTTTCTTTCTTAACTCGGGAAAGATAGACTCCAATATGGTATCCGTGCAGCTGGCACAAGAGGTACTGTTCCAATTACAATAGGTAGGCTAACGTCAAGGGATATCTCCGAATTTTCCACTTTTACACCAAACTGCAAAACAGATTTTTTCATAATGAAAAGCTCAAAAAAGTAAATACTGTAGTAAATTGGAAAAAAGGCGGAAAGTGGTTCTGAAAGTGGAAAACTTACCTCTAAGTAATACTTAATTTTAACTATTCTGCAAAAAGAACCTCCTAAATTTGTGGGTTGCAAAATTAAGGGAACGAGGAGATTTCCGTTCCAAAAATCTTCTATCAATGGCTCAATTCTCCCTCTAATTCCTTCTTTTATTATTGTAACACGGGTGGAGTCTGTGTGTCCATATCCATCGTCAACCGTAGCTATCTAAAACATTATTCCATGTCGGCAATTAATATCTAACTGATCTCATAAAATTTTTAATAAACTAATAAAAAAGGCTCCAATTTAATGGGCCTCATAAATAATCGGTTTACCTCAATAAAAATAATCACTTTACCTCATATAAATACATTTACCTAATAAATATTTATCCCACCTCAAGTTTCGACACTTAGAACTGATAATATACCTTTGCCTCAAGGTTTAGTACAAATTGCTAATATAAAAGTACTTTTGCTTCAAGTATAGTACCAAATCCTCAATTAAAAATGACTTTAATCAACTTTTATCAGCAATTTGTACTAAAACTTGAGGCAAAGGTGTATTATCAGTTCTAAGTGACAAAAGTTGAGGCTGGACAAAGATTTATTAGGCAAATGTATTTATATGAGGCAAAGTGATTATTTTTATTGAGGTAAACCGATTATTTATGAGGTGCATTTAATATTTCCCCATAAAAAAGTTGTTTTACTTGTATAATGGATATTGTGCAAGCAGATATTGCTCTTTCGCTTTGATTATTAACTTGGCACTGGAAAGGAATCGTTTCTCCCAAGCAAAATCCTGTTTGAGGAACTCTTATAGTGGCTATAATTGGAAGTCCTGGACAACAACAGCATCCTACACTCTTCCGCTCAGATACCATTGAAGGATTTGCAATATCTGGAACAAAGTTGAGATCATACGGAGCTATCACCTGGAATTCCCCACTTAAGTCGACAAAAGGTTTCTTAAACTGGACTCTAAGTTTGAATTCGACTTGACCGTGAAATCCATTGAATGAACTTGGAATATGTGTTGGCAAAATAAAAGCAAAGGGAAATTCACTCCGTCCTTCAGGAACATCACATTGAGGGATACCTAGATTCATAAATTATTATTAATGTTTCGTTGAAGAGTAATTTCGCTTTTCAAGAAATGTTTCTGACTCACTATAAAGATCTGTATTGAAATAATCCTCGTGGTCTGTGCGTTCTACTGTACGAGTATAGGTCCTATTGATGGATGTGAATCTATGATTCATGTCAGTTTCTGTGATAGTGTCTGTCCATTGGACGTTGGCCTGCCCAAAGACATAGATATTCAAACCTGCAGGAATAATTAATTCAAAAATAATCACTAAATTGTTTCACGCTAAGAACACAAACATCGAAATTCAAATTTGAGATTTGAGAATGGCATAATAATATTTTTTCACCTTTTATTTGAACTGGACCATTGCAATCTACGTAAACTTTCCCCGATACAATTTCACCAGGATTGTACACCAACGATGGTTTATCAAACTGAATACGAACGCCTGGCAATACCATTTTAAAGTTTCTCGTTATAATCTCGGGATTTCTAGTTGGGAGAGTATCTGGACTTTTATTGATGAATCCTTCGGTTCAACAGGAACTTATTTTAGTACCTGCATCATTAATACACATCTAGTTCTATAGTGTTTCTATAGTTATTGGGATTTTATTTTATAATGTGAAGAAAATAACGACTTTTTCATGGGGCATTTTATAATGGAGTTTGGGAATGGTAATGAAATACATGACAAAAGAAATATTAATTGTTTAAAAATGAATAATTTTGTAAGGACTGATGATTGTTGTAGGAAAATAGTATTATTGTGGTCAAATGATTATAATTGTGGAAAAAAGAAGATTTTCATATTGTTTTTTTGGGGTACAGTAAAATTTCCGACGAAATAAATTCATTTTACTTGTTTAAGGGACATTGTGCATGCAGATATACAAAGACATATACAATTCACACTCAATTTATATTTAGAAGGAAAAAGACAGGGTATTTATCTGTAGATTTGAGATAGATTGTAATTTATGAGTAGTTTTTGATAAACATTAGTATTAATTAGTAAATATCTGGTTCCTCAATAAGAGGATTTTGCTTGTGAGAATAGATTTCAACGAGTGCAAAGTTAATAATCAAAGCAGCACTCTTTCTATGGTACTTTTTCAGAGTACAGAGCTTTTCAGCTAAAAGTATCCTTAGGACATCGTGAATAAGGAAATATCAATGTGTGTATATACGTTGCTTTTGATTTCCCTCGTCAAGTCAAAAGCGAGTAATCTAAATATACAGGGAGGTGATTAACGATAAAGCCCCCCCCCTGGGGCCAAACCTGGCATAGTAACACCATAGTTATATACATCATTCGAAAGGGTATTTCAAGGAGAATCTATGACACCTGGTCTCATCAAAATCGGTTGATATTTACTAGGTCAAAAGTTAGGTGAAGTGAGGAAAGTCAGAAAATTCATTTAAGAAAAGTGAGAAATTATTATCTCTGCCTTTCATTAGATATTTTTCAATATTCCTAACTCAAATTCTGTCATTTTGAAAGTTTGGCTTTCTGATTAAATAAATAAAGAATTCATCCCCGGGCAAGGTGAAGAAAACTGTCTTGGTCCCATAATCGCAAAAAATCAACGAACCATACCCGATCTTCGTAATTGAGCCTTGTTTTCAATGGTTTTCTTGTCATAAAATGGTCTTATCCCCATGCTTTTTCGATAGCGCAAAACCGTTCCTTTCGAAATATTGTGGCCCCTCGACATTGCTATTTGTTTAGCGACCGTAGCACAGCTTTCATTTCTATGACTTGACGTCGAAGAAATAATGTTCTTGCTATCTTGGCTGAGGATTTCTGGTCTGAATTTCCCCAAGAAGACTGCGATCAATTACCCTTTTCTCATCGTTATCACCGTAATAACCTGTCCTGATTTAAACCGTCCTGATTTAAACCGTCCTGATATTTATCACTGACTAATTAAAAGTGAAAACAAATTACGCGGTAGTGAGTGCCGATGAAACAAAGCACTTCGCAGGTCATAGCGCAATTTCATATCTAATGAAAGGCAGAGATAATAATTTCTCATTTTTCTTAAATGAATTTTCTGACTTTTCTCATTTCACCTAACTTTTGACCTAGTAAATATCAACCGATTTTGATGAGACCAGGTGTCATAGATTCTCCTTGAAATACCCTTTCGAATGATGTATATAACTATGGTGTTACTATGCCAGGTTTGGCCCCAGGGAGGGCGCTTTATCGTTAATCACCTCCCTGTACATGCAGCGTCTTACACAATGTAAATGTCCTATGGCTACTATTAGCTGAAACATTCAGTAGTTCTAGGTTGTAAGTTAACATTCTGTTTAAAACTCAAGTCTTGAACACAAACAGCTTAAACATGCAATTAAAAAGCTTAAGTTTATAATATAGATGATACACAGATTCTCACATCCAGGAAAGCCAATGTGTCCGTGAAATTAGATGCTGAAATTAGAAACTGGAGAATGAGAGTGAAATGGTGAAAATATGTACCTTAATTATTGACGTTTGGTTTATGCTTAAATAAAACTGCATACATTTGTTTCAAGTGAATGCATTTAATAAGTAAAATGAATTGATTTGTAATATTTTACAGCACTAACAATTAAGTACCTTTATCAAGCCTGTTCCCAAGTGTAACCGCTGAACCCGCCTAGAGAGATAATTGATACAATTAATTGATACCGGTATAGATATTGCATAAAAAACAAATCTATGAACGAAATGTGAAAATTTTTTTTACTAAATAATATTATTCTGGGGCAGAAAAAAGTATTCCTCCGATGTTTCAACAACTTCGGGTTATTTGAATAGGTATGGAAGCGGCTGTTAATGACTAAGTTTCGCTGAAGTATAACCAGAAAATGTAAACAGCACTTATATTTTGAAAGAGTAAAGTCACATACTTTTCGAGCAGGAAAATAAAAAAAGGAAAAATAACAAGATAGCCTAGTACATGAAAAATGGCACCAATTTTCATATCAAAGCTAAGGCTACGAACTTCACGTTCAGATTGCTTTTCATTTTCGAAGAATCTCTTTAAACGAGGTTTGAAATACTGTAGTTGTCTCCAAAGGTCCTGTAGTCCCATTTCATTCAGTTCTTGGACAACATTCAGAAGTTCATGCCGAAAACATCCACGAAATATCCATGAAAGGGGTATACGTTTTGCAGACTCTATTGTTCTGAAACATTTCATTAAAGGAAACCTTTGATGTATATCGAAAATCAGTGATGATTCAGAATTAGTATTCAATTCATGGACAAACACTTTAAGTTTTGTGTCTGACAAACACAATTGTTCAATAGTTTTAATTGAAGTCTCATTAACCTTATTAGTATCATAAAAATAAACACTTGAGTTTTTTTTGTCCTTAATACCATATTGTGCGAAATAAGGATGGGCTAGAGAATAGCCTGTACTCTTAGAAAGTCCATTTACATGTCCAATAATAAAAACTAATTTATAATTATTTAGAATTAGTTCTTTGAAATTGTTCATTCTCTTTTTGTCCACAGGAGCAACAACTTCATTTGTGATGTAACTTTCATACTCAGTTATCAGAATATTTAACACCAAACACAGAATTCCATACAAGAGGAATTTCCTTTGGTTGTGGTTTTGGCGGAGAAGAATGGCAATTGGGGAAAGGAAGAAGTTACTAATAGACTCAAATGTCAGTTTTTGTTTTGAGAATCGAAATATTAGTGCATTGCCTGAAAGACAACAAATTAGCAATAATAGCCATGTACTCACGTCCATTATGGATATCCAGATTGACAGCGGCTTATCGTAATATGTTTCTTTGTCTACACAGTAAACGAATCTATACTCCCCAGAAAGTGATAAATATATTACTTTGGAGCGAAATACATGCGCATTAATGTATTCCGGATATATCTGGCCACATAAATGAGTTTTAGTGTCACTCTTATTAAAACGTTTGTAGACAAACGTGAAATTCAAATGGTCAGCCATTATTTCCAAGAGGGGATACCGTACATAATCTCGAAGGCATTCCTTAAGTCTTCCTTTGGTAATAAGAACATATGGCGACGATGCGCATTCCCGTCTACTGTAAAAGTCATTTCTTGCTGAATAGAAAAGAGGAGTAAAAATACGCTTTTTATGAAGATTTCTATGTAAACCTTTTCTTGTGATTGCTCTCTGTTGTTCTTGTAATGTTGTGATATCCATCCTTGCAAACTCTTTAGTGAATATTGACACTGTTAGTATGTCAATGTCGTCCTTAGAATTGATGACCATAAAATAAACTGCATTTGTCAATTTCCAGTCCAATTGATCCACGAAATTGTCTTTGATTTCATCAAAGTGATTTTTTGTACTAATTATGAGAACATTATCGTTTGGTCGATCCATCTCTAGGCCAAATACAGTTGGAAGTGTTGCAATTGCTTTAATTAGTTTCTCAGGTGGTTCCACTACTGTTAAGATATTACCATTTGTGTTTGACAGTGAACTTGGGTATACATCTTCTCCTTTGTATTTAGAAACCCGTTTGGTTTGATTAAGCATTTGCTTGACAAAAATTATCGTTCGCGGCGAAAATACAATTTTTTCGAAGATAAAATCCATCAAATCACTTGGATGCAAAACAATGTCAAAATCATAATTTGCAAGTGGTGACGATAGAATTTGACATTCTGTACTGAAAATACAAACAGAAAGCAGAATAGCGGAGATGTATTTTTGATTTGAAGCCATAACTGTAATTTTTTTATCTCTATATCTTAGAATATGGAAATGGACTTGGAATTTTTTCAAAAATTTCATTAATATTGGTACACCTAGGTATTGTATTTTAGTTTTTCAAGCGGTTACAGTATACATTTGCTTGATGAATATATATCTACAATCCACTCTGAATTCTCCTACGGGTTTTTCCAGCAATATTGGCCGACATCATTACACAATAGAGAAAGTTTTGTTCCAGACGGTGTTTGAAAGAAAAGCTTGTAATATAATATTCTGTAAGACGCCAGTTCAAGGAGACAAAAGTCGAGTTTCGTATAGATACGTAACTAAAACAAACTTACATAAGAATCCCCATTGGACAATTTTATAGTCTTACGAGCTCTTGCGTGACATTGTATTTGCTTAGAGCTTAAATGTAGAGTAAGTCGAACAAACTTCTAAGTGACTTAAACTGGACTCCAATTCCACGCAATATTAGGCTTATCATACATTTATTCTAGAATTACGTATAGATTTCTACTAGGTATTTACTCCTGTTGTAAGATATAACCTAGACATAGATGACTACAATATTCATGACTTCACTGTAGACCTTAAATGTCACGCAGGCAAATGTGAAATGCCCCACTAAAGGATTCATACCGATATGATGAAAATGTGTCGTTTACATTACCAATTGCTCATTTGATTTATGCTTGAGGAAAACTAAAAAGCAATAGTTATGGAATGGATGACTTCATGTAATACGTAATAAATTTATAGGTTAGTACTGATTTCCAAGTTAACATTTCGCCCAACTACGAGAATTATTTTCTTAGCAATTTGGCCAAAAAAACTGAAAAAATGTTCTCTACCTAAGTAAAAAGTATTTTTAATATTTGTGGAGTAAGGAATTGGAATTTTAAAAACTCAAAAAATTGGTACGCATGTCCATAGTCAAAATAATTCGTGAGAAGCCGTATTATTAGTACAATTATTGACTCGAAGAGTAACCTATGTAGTCAATTATCATTTCTGACGCGTTAGTGCATATGTTCAAGTTTTAATTTATTTAGAGGAACGTCGTACTATACTAATAATACTAACTGCAAAGTTACTTAGACATTTATATTGTAGATCTTTGTCATACTCTTCAATGTCTTGCTGCCTTCTACTTTAGTTTCTCTTGGTTAGATAGAACCTAGATAGAGATTCTGAAATCATGCATAACTTTACTGGAAACGGTTTGCTTTCTTTCTGTAGAACGAAACGTCTAAACTTCTGTTTGTCTAATCCAACATACCTGTAATTTACAGGTATGTTGGTATGAGCAGCGTGGTGGTATTTACACGCTGTATTTAAATACCACCACGCTGCTCATTCTATAATACTTTTTCAGAATACAGAGCGTTTCAGCTAAAAGTAACCATAGGATATCGTGTCTAAGGAAATATCATGGTGTGTGTACATTGCATTTGACTTCCCATGCCGAACCAAAAGCGGAATATTTAAACACCCAAGTACTTTCTTATAGCACACTGTTAGTGTCCTGTGGATACTGTTAGCTGAAACGCTCAGTAGTTCTAGGTAGCAAGTATCCATGAAATTGGATGACCTAACACTGGGCATTCAGACTGATATGATGAAAATATATATGTAACTTGACATTCGGTTTATGCTTAATGAAATTGTATACATTTGTTTTGGGTGAAAGCGTTTATTTAGTAAAGTGATTTGATTTGTAATATTTTTCACAATACTAAGAAGTACCCACCTTTATCTCACCTATGAACTATTCCCAAGTGTAAATAACCAATAATCCCTGAACCTGCTTTGAGAGAAAATTGATACAATTAAATCTTATGCAGTTTCATTTTACACACGAGGTTTTCAGGAGAAGTATCTTTTCGTCTTTTTTTCGCTTCGTATTTGCATGACATCAAAATCAATGTATTACTATACATTCGTAAGTAGTTGGAATTAGGACGGCAAAATTCGTTACAATGATTATGCTCTGGTCCTGTCCTATGATACAATTGTACAATGTATACGGTAAAAGATAATGTGAATGGGATAGGTAAATAAATAGCGCAATGCCAAAAATGTAGGTATTGCATTTTGAGACTAATATTTAATATACAGTGTTGGCCGCAAGTCACGCATCATGGGGAAATAACATTACCTGTGGCCACAAATAACGCATCATAGGGAATTAACATTACATGTGGCCACAAGTCACGCATCATAATGAAATAACATTAGGTTTGCAAGTTGAAGATTTTAGCTAGAAAGATGAAGTGGTACCTGGCTTAAAGATGTTCAATGTGATGACCATTTACTGTCCCCGTAAAGAATTTAACAATGATGAGGTCGTCCAGAATTCCGGCCCACACCATAAATCCAGGAGACCCTTGTTCCTGTAGCCCTGCCATCCAGTGGGGATTTTCATCGGAGTAATACCGACAATTGTGACGATGCACGACTCCATTTAAATGAAATTTGGTTTCATCACTGAAAAGAATTGTTTTCTTCTTCTAAAATTGACTGACAAAATGCAATTCTCCTTGCCAAATCTTCTGGTTGAAGAGCCTGGAGAATTTTCATTTTATATGGTTTAAAATGATGTAATTTCAGGATGCCACGAACACTGGTTCTTGAAATGTTCAGATGTTCTTCTTGGACTTGCAACAAATTTTGCAAGAACGGTGATTGAAGTCTCTGGGTTTGTAGCAGTCTTAGGAGCCCCAGGTCGAGGGGCATCAGCTGTCGAACCTGTCTTCTTAAATTTGTTAATCAGTCTAACAACTGTTGATTGGTGGATGGCCTTATCAGGATGTCTCCGAGCGAATTCCACTGCCACGGCTCTGGTGGATAAGCCTGGACGTCCAGCCAACATTATCACTTCCACTCTTTCATCTTTCGAAAGCTTCATTGTGCAAATGATACACTTACTCGATAAAAAGAACTTACAAAATAAATGTTAGTCTGCTCAAATAAAGGTGCATTGGAGCTGATTATTGAATGGAATCGAAGGTTCTCCTACACACCAATGTTATTTCATTATGATGCGTGACTTGTGGCCACATGTAATGTTAATTCCCTATGATGCGTTATTTGTGGCCACAGGTAATGTTATTTCCCCATGATGCGTGACTTGCGGCCAACACTGTACTATGAACAAAAGATAAAAAATTATTTCATTGAATAATATTAAAAATATTATTTGGAGAAAATATTCTTCTGACTATTCATCATCTTCGGGTTAACCGATTAAGGTATGGATGCGGTTCCTGAAGGCTGTATCTCTAAGACTGTGTATCACTGATAACCAGAAAATATAAACTGCACGTATATTTTCAAAGAGTAAAGTCAAATACTTTTCAAGTAGAAATACTAAAATAGGAATAACGACTAGATATCCTAGAAGATGAAAAATAGCGCCGATTTTCATGTCAAAACTAAGGCTCTGAACTTCCCCTTCAGATTGCTTTTCTTTTGCGAAGTATACGGATACCTTCGGCTTGAAATAATGCAGTCGTCGCAAAAGATCTAGTAGTCCCATTTCATTCAGTTCTTGGACAACATTCAGAAGTTCATGCCGAAAACATCCACGAAACATCCAGGAAAGGGTTAGACGTTTTGCAGACTCTATTGTTCTGAAACATTTCACTAAAGGAAACCTTTGTTGCAAATGGTAAATCCTTGATGACTCAGAATTAGTATTCAGTTCTTTCTGAAACAGTTTAAGCTTTATGTCTGACAAACACGATTCGATTATATTACTAAGATATAAAGTTTCATTACCTTTATCAGAATCATAAAAATAAACACTCGAGTTTTTTTTGTCCGTTATGCCATATTGGGCGAAATAAGGATGGACAGCAGAATAGCTACTGCTTTGAGACATTCCATTTAGATGTCCAATGACCGAAATTATTTTATAATTATTTAGAATTAGTTCGCGGAAATTGTTCATTCTCTTTTTGTCCACAGGAGCAATAACTTCAGTTGTGATGTAGCTTTCGTAATGAGTTAAAAGAGTTGTCAGCATTAAACATAGAATACCATACAGAAGGAGTTTCTTTTGGTTGTGGTTTTGTCGGAGAAGAATGGCAATTGGGGAAAGGAAGAAGTTACTAATAGATTCAAATGTCAGTTTTTGTTTCGAGAATCGAAATATTAATGCATTTCCTAAAAGACAACAGAATAGCAATAATAACCATGTACTGGAGTCCATTATGGATATCCAGATAGACAGCGGCTTATCGTAATACGTCTCTTTGTCTACACAGTAGACGAATCTATATTCTCCAGGAAATGTTAAATAGATGACTTTTGTTGTAAGGTAGCCAAATACATTTACATAAGTCATTTCCGGGTATATCCAGCCACAACTACGAGATCCAGCATCATTCTTAATATAACGTTTGTAGACAGAAGTAAAATTTAAATAGTCAGCCATTACTTCCAAGAATGGATACCGTACATAACTTCCAAGGCATTTCTTAAATATTCCTTTGTTAATAAGAAAATATGGCGACGAAGCACATATCTGTCTACTATAAAAGTCATTTTCTGCCGCATTATAAACAATAGTAAAGATACGTATTTTATGAAGACTTCGATGTAAGCCTTTCTTTGTGACTTCTTTCTGTAGTTCTTGTGATGTTGTGAAATCAATCCTTGCAAACTCTTTCGTGAATATTGACACTGTTAGGACTTCAATGTCGTCCTTAGAATTGATGACCATAAAGTAAACTGCATTTGTCAATTTCCAGTTAAGTTGATCCACGAAATTGTTTTTGATTTCATCAAAGTGATTCTTTGTGCTAATGATTAGAAACCTATCGTTTGGTCGATCAACTGCTCTGCCAAATACAGCAGGGAATCTACTAATTTCTTTAATTTCCTGTTCAGGCGGCTTCACAACTGTTAAGATATTTCCATTTGTGTTTGACAATGAACTTGGGTATTTATCTTCTCCTTTGTAATTAGCAACCCATTGCGTTCGATTAAAAGTTGCTGTAACAATTATGGTTCTTGGTGAGAATATAATTTCTTGTAAAACATAATCCATCAAATCACTTGGAAATAAAACAATGTCAAAATCATAATTTGCAAGTGGTGACGATAGAATTTGACACTCAATACTGAAAATATACACAGAAAGCAGAATAGCCGGGATATATTTTTTATGTGAAACCATAACTGTAATCTCCTAACTGTAAGAAATTTTAATTTGAGTATAAATTTTGAATTTCCAGAATTATTAATAATATTGGTGTAGCAGCTGCATTTTATTTCTGGAGACAGTTATTTAAATAGTGAATCTTGATGACAATTGTGAGATTCTTTGTTCAAAGGTTTTTAACCCATCGGGTATACATATAAGGATGAGTCAAGTTTGATAACTTTAAATGATTTAATTTTTCCCAAAATTTTGAAGTCGATTTTTGCTAAAGCGGACAAATGCAGCCGGAATTTGATAGAAAATCTTTGATATAATATTCTGTAAGACGCCAGCTCTAAGAGACAAAAGTAAACAAATTAAGCCGATTGGGAAACTTTATAGAATCTTGCCCTTTCTTTTATTTGAGTGAAACTTAAGTTATTTAGAGGTAAGTGGAACTAACTGAAAACTTACTTAGACTGGATTCGAAAATTATTATGCTCACCATATTCCAATTGCTTACCAACTCCTACTTGCTTTCTCTGGTTGGCTATATAGAACTGGTACATATAAATTATTAAATCATGCCTGACTTTACTGGAGACCTTTGGCCACTTTTATATAGAACTAAACGCCCAAACAAAGTTATTTGGCTAATCGAATAATATAGGCTTTAAAGTATAACCCCGATATCGGCCACTGAATAATGAATGTAGGAAACTCGGTCTGATTTGGATATAATTAAGGTAAGAGATGTCTAATTCTTCTGTAACTTTGCAACTTTCGTAGGATTAGCCAAAAATTTACTTTGGGTGCGATTTAATCGTTCGTCTTAAAGATTGAAGTTTTCGTCTTTTTTGGTGGAATTTTTCGTCAGATGAATTTTTCGTCTTGTGATTTAATATGTCGTCTTTCGAATTAATGTGTCCTCTTGCACGCAATTGATGTTTATGGCAACTGAAGGTATCGAAGGTGCATTGTAGCTCTGCACAAACGGAACGTGCACATGCACACGGAACATGATGGGATATTATCATACCATAAGATTAGATAATTGATAGTTAAGCACCTATAGAAGCCAAACATCAAAAGTCGTTAGTCTGTTTACGTGTTCCTAATAGAAAGCACCACGGGTTCTCAACTTGTGTACTCTTCAGATACTGATTTTTCAGAGTCGTAGTCAGAGAGCGTTTTGTGCGGAATTTTGCCGGTGAACAGGAAGCCCTTGAATACACAAAGCCTCTGTGGACTAAAGATTCGTCTAAGAGCACGATGAAGTGTAGAGTTAGTTATTTGTACTGCAAATTGGGTGGAAAGACTGTCCAACAAGAATGAAGGTAGAAGTTTATGTGGATAAGTGCGATTTAATGTATAACGGTGGTTCTTATTTTCATTTCAAGAAAACTTTGTCTGATCAAGCTAAAGAAGATATACTGAAGATATTTAAAAGTGGAGTTCAAAAGGCCAACGGTGTACCAAAGCTTTACTTAAATGAAAACTGAACAACATTGTTAACTAGAAATACTAAAAATACTATAAATGTAAATACTATGTAAATGCAAGACGACACATTAATCCGAAAGACGACATATTAAATCATAAGACGAAAATTCATCTGACGAAAAATTCTACCAAAAAAGACGAAAACTTCAATCATTAAGACGAAACATTAAATTTAAGTCATTTACTTTTAAAATTGCATTTTCCAAATTCTATGACTTTTGAAAAACGTACATGGTTCTACAAAATGCCAAAAAACCTGGTAGTATTCTCTATCAAACCTGAAACCGCATTTTTGGGTTTTCATCCTCTAAAGGTGAAATGGAAATGTATTTCTCCAATGTATTTCTCCTACTAGAAATAATGTCAAATTTAAGGTTTCATTTTTTTAAATCGGTCTTTGAGTAGAATTCAAATATGAAAACCTTGTTACTCCACGTTACCCCGTTCTCCTGGAATCAGGAGTTCTCGTTCAGTCAACCCTTCCTTAAGCAGTTTGCAAACAATGCCACACACTACTGTGCTTAAAGCACATCTCAATTATATTATATACCTAGCCTTACATATGTACATATCCTATAAGAAAAAAGTTATTTTATGTTATATAAGAAAAATTCTTATATTATATTGTTGCTTTAAAGTTTTGTTCCATTCGGTATTTGAGAAAAGAGCTTTGATATGCTATAATATTCTCTAAGACGCCAGCTCAAGGAGACAAAAGTCGAGTTTCGTAGTTGCGAAACAAAAACAAACTTATATAAGTATATCCATTGGACTACTTTATAGTCTTACGATTTCTGAAGTGGTATTTTATTTGCTTAAGGCTTAATTTATTTAGAGGAAAGTCGAACTAACTGCGAAGTTACTTAGACTGGATTCGAAACTTACATTGTAGGCTTGTTGGTTTATAAGTTTCTCTTTATCACACTCTTCAATTGCGTACTGTCTTGAACTGTCTTCTACTTTAGTTTCTCTTTGTTAGATAATACATAGATAGAGAATATTAAATCATGCATGACTTTACTAGAAACCTTTAGCTTTCTTTCAATAGAACGAAACGTCTAAACTTCTGTTTGTCTAATCCAATTTTCCTGTAAATATCACGACACTCTTTCTATTGTAGTCTTTCAGAGTACAGAGCGTTTGAACTAAAAGTATCCATAGGATATCGTGTATAAGGAAATATCATGGTGTGTATGTTCGTTGCTATTGATTTCCCACGTCAAGCCAAAAGTGGACAATTTAAACACTAATGTACTTTCTTTTACTCTGTAAATGTCCTATGGCTACTATCAGTTGAAACGCTCAGCAGTTCTAAGTTGTAAGTTAACATTCTGTTTAAAACTCAAATCTCCAACACAGTCAGCGTAAACATGCAATAAAACCGCTTATGTAGATGGAAGACAGATTCTCTCTTCCAGGAAAGCCAAAGTTTCCATGAGATTGGATGCCCTAATAAATAATAATGGATTTTCAGACTGAAAGGATAAAAGTATGTACCTTGCCAATTATGCATTTGATTTATGTATAAATGAAATTGAAGACATGTGTTTTGGGTAATGCATTTAATAAGTTACAAATTTGATTTGTGATATTTTGTCGGTCTTCTAATAAATGATAATTGCAGATTTGTAGACTAACAATTTGTACACACTTTTATCTCACCTTTTCCCAAGTGTAACCGTTGAACCAGCTTTCAGAGTAAATTGAAACCATGAAATTTAATCATGCAGTTTCATTTTACTCAAGAGGGTTTCAGGAGAAATATCTTTTCTTCATTAGTTCCCTCGGTATTAACATGACATCAATGTATTACTGTGCTTTGGTAAGTAGTTGGAATTGGGACGGTAAAATTCATTAAAATTATTATTATGAACTCTGATCTTATGATGCAATTGTACAATGTGTACGGTAAACGAGAATGTGAATGGGATAGGTAAATAGCGCAATACCGATAATATAGGTATTGCATGAGACTGATGAGACGAATCTGTTAAACGAAAACTGAAAAATTATTTTATTGAAGAATGTTATTCTTTGATAGGGGAAAGTATTCTTATGGCTATTCACAATCAACGGGATAGCTGATTAAGGTACGGATGGGGTTGCTGATAAGGATTCATTTAGGCTATGTATCGCTGAAGTATAACCAGAAAATATAAACAGCACGTATATTTTCAAAGAGTAAAGTCAAATACTTTTCAAGTAGAAATACTAAAATAGGAATAATGACTAGATATCCTAGAACATGAAAAATTGCGCCGATTTTCATGTCAAAACTAAGGCTACGAACTTCACCTTCAAAGTGCTTTTCTTTTTGGAAGTATCTGGATGTCTTAGGGGTGAAATAACTGAGCCGTCGCCAAAGGTCGAGTAGTCCCATTTCATTCAGTTCTTGGACATTATTCAAAAGTTCATGCCGAAAACATCCACGAAATATCCATGACAGGGGTAGACCTTTTGCGGACTCTACTGTTCTTAAACATTTCATTAAAGGAAACTTTTGTTGGAAATAGTAAATAATTGATGAATGGGAATTAGTATTCAATTCTTCAACAAACAGTTTAAGTTTTGTGTCTGACAAACACAAATCGAATATATTAGAAAATGAGGTCACGTTAACCTGATTAGTAACATAAAAGTGAACACTTGAGTTTACTTTGTCCGAAATACCATATTGCATGAAATAAGGACGACTACTAGAATAGCCGTCGCTTTGAGACATTCCATGTAAATTTCCAGTTATAGAAACTAATTTATAATTATTTAGAATTAGTTCACGGAAATTATTCATTCTCTTTTTGTCCACAGGAGCAACAACTTCAGTTGTGATGTAACTTTCATAATGTGTTAAAAGAATATTTAACACCAAACACAGAATTCCATAGATGAGGAGTTTTCTTTGGTTGTGGTTTTGACGGAGAAGAATGGCAATGGCGGAAAGGAAGAAGTTACTAATAGATTCAAATGTCAGTTTTTGTTTTGAGAATCGAAATATTAGTGCATTGCCGAAAAGACAACAGATTAGCAATAATAGCCATGTACTGACGTCCATTATGGATATCCAGATAGACAGCGGCTTATCGTAATACGTCTCTTTATCCACACAGTACAGGAATTTCCATTCCCCAGGAAAAGATAAATATATGTTTTTTGCTTTATGGTAGCCAAATACATTTACATTAGTGTGTTCCGGAAATATCCTTCCACAAATACGAGATCCAGTATCATCCTTAATAAAACTTTTGTAGACGAACGTGAAATTTAAATAGTCTGCCATTACTTCCAAGAATGGATACCGTACATAACGTCTGAGGCATCTATTAAATCTTCTTTTGCTAATAAGAAAATATGGCGACAAAGCGCATTGAGGTCTCCTATAAAAGTCTTTTGCTGCCGTATGAAAAACAATAGTAAAAATACGTATTTTATGAAGACTTCGATGTAAGCTTTTCTTTGTGACTCCTCTTTGTAATTCTTGTGATGTTGGAAAATCAATCCTTGCAAACTCTTTCGTGAATATTGACACTGTTAGTACTGCAATGTCGTTTTTGGAATTGATGACCATAAAGTAAACTGCATTCGTCAATTTCCAGTTAATTTGATCCACGAAACTGTCTTTGATTTTATCAAAATTATTCTTTGTGCTAATTATGAGAAACTTGTCGTTTGGTCGATCCATTTCTCGACCAAATACAGCAGGTAATGTACTAATTCTTTTAATTTCCTCCTCAGGTGGCTCCACAACTGTTAAGATATTGCCAATTGTTTTTGACAAAGAACTTGGGTATTTATTTGCCCCTTTGCATTTAGCTTTCCATTTCGTTTGATTAAAAGTTGCTACAACAATTACGGTTCTTGGTGAGAATATAATTTCTTCAAAGACATAATCGGTCAAATCACTTGGATGTAAAAATATATCAAAATCATAAGTTGCAAGTGGTGACTTAGATTGAATTCGACACTCAGTACTAAAAATATATACAGAAAGCAGAAAAACCGTGATATACTTTTTGTGTGAAACCATAACTGCAAATTCGTAGCTGTGAGCAATTTAAATTCGTTAGAAATTTTGAATTTTCAAAGTTTAGAATACTTTTGGTGTTGCAGCTGTATATTAGATTTTCATGCAGTTATTTAAATATCGTACCTTGATAACAATTTTGAGATGGTGAAAGTATCTTAATCAACAATTCAAGTTTGACAACTTAATTATTTGACTTTTTGCCAAAATTTCGAAATTTATTTTTGTTAAATTGCAATTTCATATTAGCAATTTTTATACTGAAAATCTTTGTATTGTTTCTTTTTAGTTTTCTTGGAGACGGAATTTGAGAGATAAGCTTTTGATATAATATTCTTTAAGACGCCAGTTCAAAGAGACAAAGATAGGCGAATAAAACCCATTGGGAAACTTTATAGACTCTTACCATTTCTTTTATTTGAATGAAACTTAATTTATTTAGAGGTAAGTGAAACTAACTGTGAACTTATTTAGACTGGATTCGGAAAATTATTAGGCTTAGCATATAATCCCAAATTGCTAACCAATTTCTACTTTGTTTTCTTTGGGTAGCGATAGAGTCGAAAGATGTAAAATATTAAATCATGCGTGGCAGTACTCGAAACCTTTGGCCACCTTTCTATATAGCGAAATGTCCAAACTTCTAAAGTTATTTTTTTGTCTAAACGAACATATGTTTCAATGCATAAGCCCGATATCGCCAATTGAATGTCGAGAATTCGATTTGAGAATTTGGATATACGGTAAGACGTAAGACTGTCTAAGACTTCTTTTGTAACTTCAATGTTCATGAGAACATTAAAAAGATTAATGTGGTGCAGTTTCCTTTAAAGTAGAGTGTATATTGTGCGACAAAAATTTTAAAGTTTAGGTTTATGTAATTTGGTAGTCTTTTTCATTGCCACAAATTTTTTCGCAGTATTTACCAAAAATTTACCTGTAAAATTGCATTTTTTAAATTCGAAAACTTTACTATAAGACATAAAAAATGACAAAATAACCGTTGAAAAATTCTCTGCAGAACCTGAAAGCGCATTTTTGGGTTTTCATCCTCTAAAGGTGAAATAAAAATGCATTTCTCCAATGTGTTTCTCCTACTCCAAATAATGTCAAATTTTGGTCTTAAAATTCTTTTCTTTAAATCGGAAAATATAAGTAGAATTCAAACATGAAAACCTTATTACTCCACGTTGATCCGTTCTCCTGAAATCAGGAATTTCGTTTAGTCAACCCCTCCTTGAGCAGTTTACAAAAAATATCACACACTACGTGCTTAAGGCAAACCACCACTAGAATATCCCTAGCGCTACATATCCTATGAGAAAAACACTTTTTACGTTATATAAGAAAAATCCCTATTATTGCCTCTTTAACGTTTTGTTCCATTCGATATTTGAGAGAGGAGCTTATGCTATAATATTCTGTAAGACGTCAGTTCAACGAGACAGAAGTCGTGTTTCTTAGTTGCGAAACAAAAACAAACGTATATATAAGTACATCCATTGGACTACTTTATGGAGTCTTACGATTTCTGAAGTGGTATTTTATTTGCTTAAAGCTTAATTTATTTAGAAGAACGTCGAACTAACTGCGAAGTTACTTAGGCTGTATTCGAAACTTACATTGTAGGTTTAAAGATTTATCATTATCATACTATTGAATTGTTTACTGGCTTCTACTTTAGTTTCTCTTGGTTAGATAGAACCTAGATAGAGATTATTAAATCATGCATGACTTTACTGGAAACCTTTAGCTTTCTTTCAATAGACCGTTTTGACCAAAAAATTTGGCAGACCTTAATTTTAGGTCGCCGACGCTAAATTTAAGGTTTTAGGTCGTAGGTCAACAATAAGTTGACCTAAAAAGTAAGGATAAGGTACGACGCTATTTATCCGTACCTAAAATCAATAAGCATGAATCTGGATTTCATCAATCAAAATTTCCATGGAAACCATAGTAACAAATCCCGATTTAAGAATTGGCTGCCATTAGGGTATGACAGATAAGACAATTGAACGCTAACTGTGTGACGTAAATAGCGAGCACAAAATTTTGCGACCTTAAAATTTGAATTTAGCGTCATCGAGATAAGGTCACCGAGATAAGGTCATATCAGCGCTATCTATCTAATAGAACGAAACATCTAACCTTCTGTTTGTCTAATCCAATATTCCTGTAAATATCACGACTTTCACGACGCTCTTTCTTTTGTACTTTTCCAGCATACAGAGCTTTTCAGCTAAAAGTATCCATAATACACCTTGCACAAAAAAATAATATCATTGTGTATATGTACGTTGCTTTTGATTTCCCTCGTCAAGCCAAAAGCGAGTCAGCTAAATGTACATGCACTTTTTTACACCCTGTAATAGTCCTATGGATGCTATTAACTGAGACGCTCGGTAGTTCTTGGTTGTAAGTTGCCATTCCGTTTTAAACTCAAGTCTTGAACACAAACAGTTTAAACACACAATTATACCGTCTAAACCGACCTGGGTAACTGACAGATTCTTACTTCAGAGAACAAGCCAAAAAAGTATCCGTAAAAATGGATGCTCTAATACTGGAGATTGAGAGTAAAATGATGAAAATTGTACCTCGACATTTGGTTTATGCTTAAATAAAGCTGGATACATATGTTTTGGGGGAATGCATTTAATAATGATTTGATTCGTAATATTTTAAAATTCTAACAAGTACTCACCTTTACCTCACCTATTCCCAAGTGTAACCAGTAATCGCTGAAACCGCCTAAAGAGAAAATTGATAAATTAAGATTTATCATGCAGTTTTATTTTACACAAGAGGTTTTCAGGAGAAGTATCGTTTTT